>CP139509.1:307989085-308074085 GCA_021014915.2 Artemisia tridentata subsp. tridentata
TACCAGACCTTAACTTACACCATATACTTCGTAATGAACAGCTCCAAATCAAAGAAAATAAACAGCAGCATACAAAACAACTTAAGTGCTGACCAAGAAAAAACCCTAACTAATTCTCTCTCCCCTTGGGAGAAATCCGGCCGCCACCCTAATCTTTTTTCCGGCCAAACTCTAAACCAAATCGTCCTCTCTATCCTTTTCAAGGGTATGCAATACGTTTTTTTGGGATTAGATATTCTTATTAGGGTGGTTGGAAACGTTATTCTCTTTATCTTTTCGGATTTCTCCTTATATTTGGCGGCTGGAAACCCTAAATCTTAATCGGATTCGTTTTTATGCGATATGTTTATTAGGGTTTCGTTTTGTTTAATCGTCCCTTGATTCGTTTATCTTAAGTCGGTTTATTTGATTCCTACATAAGGGTCGATTGGTTGGATATGTGCTGAACGCCTATAAAACCTTTGTTAGGTTTTTATTTGGTTCGATTGGTTACAAACCCTAAAATTTTTATCATTCCATCGATTTTCCTATTGGATTATCGTTCCTCCTTTTAGGGTTTGGTTATTGCTGGTTCGTTTATGTTCCCCATCATGCTTATTTGCATATTTTTGTGGGGTTCGCTGATGTGTGCTGGTCGTTATGGTTATATGAAACCCTATCCTAGGGTTTCAATTTTATTGATTGATGGTGCTGCGGCTGCTCGTTATTATGTCTGGTAGCCCTTATTAGGGCTTGGTTGTTGGCTGCGTGTTCTTCATGGGAGGTATGTTACTGGTACGTGGGTTTTGGGAGAGATGTATGTTGGCTGGTCGTTTCTGCTTGGTATCTTCTCGATCACTCTTGCTGCAGATTTGATCGTCTTTTGGTAGTTAGGGTGTGGTATACTCTATTGCTGCTTGTTCTTAGTTCGTATATCAATGGACCAGTTTCTGTTGTGATTAAATCCTATTATTGGTCTGCTATACGACAAGATTTGGTTGTTTCTTGTGGAGTTAGGGTTTCGTAATCTTCAAAACTGATTGGATTTGCTTGTTACTGTTGCTGCTGCAATGGTGTTTGTGAAGTCAGCGAGGTTTCGTTAACCCTATGTTTTGTTACGCTTTATTGCTGCTACTGGTTTGATGATTAATGTGTTCTTATTCACATTTGCTGGTTGTAGTGGTTTCATAAAAGTGTATGTTGTCGTGTAGTTCCTTTTGATCCCCTTTTGGCAGAATTTTTCATCTAATGGGACAAATGGTACGATAAGTGAATGTGTTGTTGCATATGACTTGATCCTTGGTTGTTGTCTTCATGTGTTTCATTCGTATTTTTTGGAAGAATTGGTTCAAGCTCGGATATGCTGGAAGGTTGGGTCGTTTAGACCATGTTTATGCTTCAAGTTCGATTTGCTACGGTAGTCACTCTTATTCGGTTATTAGATTATGCTTTTTTGCATAATACTAATAGAAGATGCAATTGGTTGAAGCTGGAAGTTTGAACTACTATGACGATTGGAAGATTCATGGATTTGTCTATGGCATTTAATTTGTGTTATTTTATAATCGTTGTAGTTTATGTTTAATGTGAGTTTTTTCAATGTAAGTTATAAGAATGGCGTGTCATTCTTATATGAGAGTCTGTAAGTGTCCTAAGGGACTGAGATGAGGGAAGTCACCCTCATCCTATGTACTTCAACGCTTTTTGGTGTAATGAATTTTACCGGGGTGAATTAACCCTTTTACCCAAATCAAAGAAAATAAACAGCAGCATACAAAGCATTTGGACCTGTTCAAGTAACAAGGGATATGCAAATCGAAGCATAACCCTACTTCCAATAGAATCACAAACAATAGGGTTTAAAAAAACCCTAATGATCAGCATCAAATGGATCATCACACAACCAATCCTCAGTCAAGTCGAACCAGCAGCATGAGTATCAGTAGTGAGGACGAGTCCAACAACCAATCAAGACCACCAGATAAGGTCTGATAGTTCGTGAATATAACATAAACACCACCAGGCCTGTAAAAGCAGGAAGCAATTACCGCAAGGACCCAGTAGCAGAAAATGACCATATAGGGTTCCCAAAAAACCCTAACTTCTACAACGATGAGAGCAGATCTTATTGTGTGTTGATTCATGGGGTCGTATTAGTTTTGCTCGTGCTCTTGTGGAATTATCTTCGGATGCTGTATTAAAGAATGAGATTACTATGGCTATCCCTATGGAGGATGATAATGGTTTTACTACGGCTGTCATTAAGGTTGAATACGAATGGAAGCCTCCCCACTGTGATACTTGCAAAGTTTTTGGACATGACCGTGCTAATTGCCCAAAATGTGTTAAGGAGGTGGTTCGTAATGAAGTTAATGTGGAGCTGAATGTTCCTACTGGTAAGGATACGACTAGTGATGGTTTCCAAACATTTTTTTTGGGTAAAGGGGAGTAATCCTGCACCTTGGCAAATATAACACCAAAAACGTTTAAGTACAAAGGATATGGGTGAAGTCCCATGATGAACTCAAATAAGTACATTTTATTACCATCATTTATTCTATTTATTTGACTTGTTTTATTATATTATCTGTGAGAATTGATACGTTAACGTTTACTTTTGTAATTCTCAGGTAAAAACAAGTATTATGTGAAACTTGGCGATTTTGGACTAATTATGGAGCAAAACAAGCAAGATATTAAGAGTCTACTGAAATGTACGAGATCATTCTGCTCCAGATACGCCGCATCCTACTTCGTACATACGGCACATCACTATCAAGATTTCACAAGTTACGATCCAAGACAGCAAAGGACATGCGCCGCATAGATAAATGGAGTTACGCCGCATCTTTAGGCGGTGTACGAATATTCCTGAATATATTAATCTTGGACCCCACGCGAAGTTAAGTCAATGCGCCGCATCTACTTATTCAATGCGCCGCATCTAACCCTCAGACAGAAACTATAAATACCCCAAAGTCAGACGAATTTTGTGTGCAATATACCAAGTACGAGACTTAGCAGAAGACAGAAGAAACCCTAGCCGAATTCAGACGTGTTAGCAGCACAAGACACACCTTGAACGAAGATACAAGAGCTGTAAGAAGGTCCTGCATGTATTCAATTCATTAAGTAGTTTTGTTTTATTGTATTAGTACACTTTAATTCATCAGGATTGATGGGCCGATTCCATGTGACTACAGAAAACCATGGGCACCCCTTAAAATTGCTTTCCCATTAATTAAAGTTTATATGTTGATGTCTTTGGTGACTTTTATTAGTGCATTGATAACCTCTGTGTCTAGCTGAGCATTGCTTGGATCGCCATGCCCCTTCCTCGCCTATCTATTTTAGCGTATACGAAACGTGGGCATCACAAGTGTTCAATATTCTAGGATAGTGGGATAGACATAAGTGATCATTAAGGGTTTACTCGCCGATAAGATTAGAGCCAACGAGAAAGGTTTAACTCTCGGTGCGTCGCATCGAACTATACACTTCGTATAAAACTAGCAATAAAACAAGTGACAAACTACTTAATTATCAGGACAGGTCTTCTTATTGTCTTAAGTATTTATCTGTGTACGTGTGTGCTAATCGCTGATTCGTGCTAATTAGTTTAGTTTATTATTTAATTATAACCAAACCGTGCCAGTCTCTCAGGCTGAACCCCTTGCGTTAGATTAGGTTGTATAGCTAACTTAAGTTATTAAAATACTGATTAGAATAACTAGATAATACGTTCCACTCTTAGTGATCGACACTCTACTTACCATTATATTCATACTGACCGGATACACTGCTCGTTAAAGTGTGTGTTTTATTGATAAGTCGGCTAAATATAAATTTAAAACTTGAATACTGCTAAAACCACAACGACATACCGTGGGTATAAATTAGAGCAATACACACGCACACATCAAGTTTTTGGCGCCGCTGCCGGGGAGTGAATTGTTATTATCTGTTAATTTGATTAGTATTTTAATTAGGATTTTCTTTTTAATTTTTATTCTAACCGCTAAACCTGTTATATATTAGTTAAATTGCATTCATTGTATTATTTTGCATATTTTCTGTTTTTGTGTGTTTTTATTTTCTTTTCTTTTTGTTTCTTTTTGTTTGTTTTTATTTTTGTTTTTCTTTTTTCTATTTTCTGTATTCTGCTAACGTTGTACTGAGCTAATATAAACGATACGGCGCATCTATTTTCATAGATACGGCGTATTGCGTTTAATTTTTATAAAATACAACGCGTTTAATAAATTCGATACGACGCATCTTTCCCCAAGATACGGCGTATTCTGTTTTTAATAAGAAATTTTTCTAAACGATAACGCCATATGACGCATCGATTTTTATCGATACGGTGCATCTTCTAAATCAAAAATCGGTTATATTTGCTAAAATTAGATACGTTGATTTTTGATTAATTAAACTGATACGGCGCATTCTAATTTATAAGCGGCGTATCTATTTTCTGAATAAAAGTCTGATTAAATTTTAACGATTATAAGATACGGCGTATCCAACTTTTTGGATACGGCGCATCGTCTGCAGATATCAGTAACTTTTATTTTTCGTATTCCGTTTTCGTTGTTGATTTTCTGATATACTACTTTCTTGAACATACCCTACTGATGCTTTTGTGATAATTTCAGGAAGTGCATGACCAGGAGTTCAACTAAGAGTGATTACACCTTTCGAAGATCCTAAACGAGCCCTACATTCGCTTAAAAGGCTTTTCAACACAAAAAGCTTTGATATTTCAAGTTCGTTCGAGCTTGATTATTTTTCTGAAGAAAAAGAGGAAGAAGAAACAGAAAAAATGACAGAAAACACTACCATGGAGGAATACATGAACAAAACCCGTGCTGATTACACTTCAGGAGTTGCTAGACCAAAGTTTGATGAAAAGTCTAAGTTTGAGTTGAAGCGTCAGTTTCTCAAGGAGCTAAGAGAAAATGCTTTCAGTGGAACAGAACATGAAGATGCTAATGAACATGTTGAAAAGGTCCTCGAGATAGCAGATTTGTTTACTACAGAAGGAGTCTCTGACGATCAACTTATGCTAAGAATCTTTCCAATCTCGCTAAAAGGAGCCGCTAATAAGTGGCTAAGGAATGAACCTGCTAGTTCAATCACAACATGGGAAGATTTGAAGAGCAAATTCCTGAAAAGATATTGTCCACCTGCTAAAACCGCTAAAAAGATGGAGGCTATCAACAGTTTCAAGCAAGAGCCTGATGAAACTCTTTATCAAGCTTGGGAAAGATTTAAAGACTTGTTGATGAAATGCCCTCAACATTATCTAAGTGAAATGCAGGAGATAATATTGTTCTATCAAGGATTGGACGTGCCTACTAGACAAATCTTGGATGCTAAGGGAGCTGTGCCTCAAATGAGTGCAGCCAATGCTAGAAAAGCTATCCAGGAAGCTGCTGATCATTCTCAAAAATGGCACGACGGAACCTCTACTAGATCTAAGAGCAGCACTAATTTTGACGGGTTTGCTGCTATTCAAGCTCAATTGGATAAAATTAGTAGAGAGATGAAGAAGCGTGATGAAAAAGTGTATGCTGCCCAAGTTGGATGTGAAAAACGCGAAGGACCTCACTACACTAAGGATTGCCCTAATAAGAATGAAAGTGAGACTTTTGAAGAAGCATACTACACACAATTTGGACAACCATTCCGACCTTCAGGGAGATTTAGGGAAGCTACTCCGGGATACTATCAAAAGAAAAACTTTAATCCCACTTATCAAGAAAGGAGGTAGACTTTAGATGACACTCTAAAGCAAATTATGGCCGATGCTGCTAAAAGACATGAAGAGAACACTGCTATGATCAAGGAAATCCGAGCCTCAACGGATACTATCACAAGAAATCAAGGAGCTTCGATCAAAGCATTGGAACAACAAATTGGACAAATGAGCAAAGTTCTTCAAGAAAGGGGATACGGAAGTTTACCTAGCTCAACCGAAACCAACCCAAGAGATCATGTCAAGGCCATAAGCACAACCGAGGAAGTCACGCCTAACGTACCTAGAAGATTGATGAATGGTAATGATGCTGCAAAGCCCGAATTTTTCTTTAATTCTTCAATCAGTTTAAGGAGGTTACTCAAAGAGAAGGCAAAGATTGAAGAAGAGATCAAGGCTACAATGAAAGAAGAGAGCTCTGCAACCGACTTACATGCCTTGCCTCATAAAGAAAAAGACCCAGGAAGTTTTACTTTACCTTGTTCAATTAATGATATATCTTTCAATAATGTGTTAGCTGACTTAGGAGCTAGCGTTAGTGTTATGCCCCTTAGGACATTCACTACCCTAGGACTAGGAAAATTAGCACCAACTAAGTTGCTTATTGAATTGGCTGATAAAACGGTAAAACGACCTGAAGGGATTGCTAAAAATGTGCTAGTTAAGATTGAGAAGTTTGTTTTCCCTGTAGACTTTGTTATACTAGATATGCCCGAGGATGTTAAGATTCCTTTAATCCTTGGAAGACCTTTCTTGTCTACCGCCCATGCTAAGATTGATGTGTTTAAAAGAAAAATCTCATTAAAGGTAGGGAATAATAAACTAGTCTATAAGTGCCAAGATCCTGCTAAAAGCATAATTAGAGGCGTCTATGTGCTAGGATTAAGAGAACGTATGGACCTCGATCTAGAAGCTAGGCTTATGGGAGAAACATTGATTCAAAACAACTCAACTAATCCTAATAATCAAAACTTCGAGGAATTTATTGACCTTAATGTACCTACCGAACTTAGGCGCGATATTGTTAATGATTCTGATGATGAGTGGTATGATTGCGTAGTGATTAACAAACGTAGGAGAATAGTTGAGAATACGAATTTGAATAATGATGTGTTTATTGAACTACCACCCCACCTTGCATATTTATGCCTATATAATAATAAGAATTTCCCGTCTATCATTTTGTCATCTCTGGCCGAAAGGGACAGAAATTTGTTTATACAGATATTAAAGAAGAATGGCGTGGAAATTAAGGACGAGCAAGGAGTGTTCAATATTACTGGACTGGCGATGAGGGAGCGCGATGCTTCTGACTCTTTCAGTGACCGGTATTAAGGAGCTGAACGTGAGTCTAACTTGAAGACTCTGGAATAAAGACAAGTGCTGACCGGGAGACAACCCGGAAAATTTTTACTATTCTGTTCTGTGTCGAGTCTGTCAGGCCCGCAGAGGATACGGCGCATCTCATTCCTAAGATGCGAAGCATCGCCTGCAATGGTCATATCTTATTTAATTTTCTGCATTTTTATTTTTGACTTTAAAACTTTCTGTCAGTATTTTAATGCGGCGCATCCCTGGTTAAGGATGCGACGCATCTTCTATTCTGATTCGTATTTATTCCAGGCTCGATACGGCGTATCTTCTTCCATAAGATACGGCGTATCGACTGACCTGATGATTTTCAGTTTAATTTTTAAGTTTTATTTTTACTAACTACTAATGTATTATGCAAGTTTGAACCTTCTTAACTCAGGTGTGTTTAAGTCTTGATGGTATTATAGATTCCTGCATTTCCTGTGGATACATCAAATATGAAGCTTGAAAGTTCTCATCCACAAGAAAGTCGATTTTTGCTCTTAAACAAATAATGGAGGATCATACCGAGCAAATCTCAGGGGAGTTTTTCTGTTCTAATTCTTTTATTTTCCAGTTTTTTTAATCTTTGACACAAACAACGAGGACGTTGTTTAACTTAAGTGGGGGGATTGGAGAATTAGAACACTTACTTGTCCTAAACTTTTTCAAAATATGCTTAAAATGCGCTTAATATATCAAAATTTAAAATTTTTAGCATGTTTTTGTTTAAAGTCTAAATTACATAGCTGCACACATAACATTATTTCAAAAATTGTGAACTTTTCAAAATTCACAAATCTATGAGTGTGCCGGTGACTTGTAAACTTTAGAACTTGGCTTGTATACTATTCGAGACCACCATAATAAGTATTATCTATATAATTGGAATGACTTGTCTAAATTGGTAAATTTCTAGGATTACACCCAAATAGCCTTTATATGTTATGTGATATTAACTAACTACACTGGTTAGTTAACCCCCGTATAAACCCTTTTGTTACTCTCACTTTTAGAGTAAGATACCCCTAGAAAAACACTCAGAGCCATTCCTTTCGTTTCTTACACCTTTGTTATAATGTTTCGTTACACCCTTACACCTTAGCCTACCCTATAGATTAAAATCCGTGGTTGGTTAATTGCTTTAGGCAAAGTGTGTTTCCTTACATTACCTGTGTTCGCGTGCGTAATTCATTATCTTTGGTTGAGTCAGGAATTTGCACAATGCAATTGGTATGAAAGTAGATATTGTATATTTTGAGTCTTGTTTTTCGTGTGTTTACTACTTTCGCTATTACAGTTATTTCTGAAAGTATGAAAAGTATGGAAAAATTATCCAGAGTTATCGTTATAGTGATGTGGTGAAATTTTACACATCTATGTTTATGTTTGTAGTGTAAAAAAAAAAAAAAAATCGAAAAAATAGAAAAGAAAAAAAAAAGGTTGGAAGTTTGTTTTAACCAACTTATGTAAAGTTTTGTATTAAGTGGTCGATATCACCACTATTTGTTATATATTATATTTATGGATTGAATGGGAGTTGGCCGTTATGGGAACGCCAACTAAGGTTATTCTTTGATTGAGATCTTGTTGAGTATAATTCGTGTCTACCTAAAGCGTGTGTTTCAAGTGTTAAAGCGTGAGTTATTCAATGATATGAGTCTTATTCATGGGATGGTTGGGAAAGTAATTTACCACACTTAGGATTTTAATTTATCTGTTTTGTTTATTTTTCATTTTACACCAATTTGTATCCCAAATATTATCCATACCCTATATCATTCTTTATCCAAACCTTTGATTTATTGAGATTAGGGATTTGAGCAATCTTAAGTATCGTAGTCGTGGATTCGGCTATGTATTTACGATTTTGTCGCCCTTTTTGATATAATATTATTGGTAAAGATTACTTGGTCCTATCTTTAGCCCATTCGAGTTAAGGATTTGAGCAATTGCAAGTATCGTGTTTGTGGATTCGATCATGTATTTGTGATTTTGTCGCCTTTTCTGGAATTTGAGATCGATAGAGATTAAGAAGAATGATTAACCCTCAACCAACAAACCCTTTTACCGCTTTAGACTTGTTATTCCTTGGCTTTAGTGGGGGAGATGCGTATACTTGCCAAGCTTATGATACAATATTCGTCACGACTGGACAGTTAAACGATTAGATTTGCTTTTATCAAAATATTTTATTTTATCTCTAATTCGTTAAGTGTTTGGTTGTGCAATTATGACAAAAATGAATACATGCTTAAATATAAAAATAAATTCTAATATCTTTTAGGATACATTTTCATAAGATTTATTCTAAGGTTTACTTGGGGACAAGTAAAGTTCAAGTGGGGGGATATTTGATGAATTCAAATAAGTACATTTTATTACCATCATTTATCATATTTATTTGACTTGTTTTATTATATTATCTGTGAGAATTGATACGTTAATGTTTACTTTTGTAATTCTCAAGTAAAAACAAGTATTATGTGAAACTTGGCGATTTTGGACTAATTATGGAGCAAAACAAGCAAGATATTAAGAGTCTACTGAAATGTACAAGATCAAGATCATTCTGCTCCAGATACGCCGCATCCTACTTCGTACATACGGCGCATCACTATCAAGATTTCACAAGTTACGATCCAAGACAGCAAAGGACATGCGCCGCATAGATAAATGGAGTTACGCCGCATCTTTAGGCAGTGTACGAATATTCCTGAATATATTAATCTTGGACCCCACGCGAAGTTAAGTCAATGCGCCGCATCTACTTATTCAATGCGCCGCATCTAACCCTCAGACAGAAACTATAAATACCCCAAAGTCAGACGAATTTTGTGTGCAATATACCAAGTACGAGACTTAGCAGAAGACAGAAGAAACCCTAGCCGAATTCAGACGTGTTAGCAGCACAAGACACACCTTGAACGAAGATACAAGAGCTGTAAGAAGGTCCTGCATGTATTCAATTCATTAAGTAGTTTTGTTTTATTGTATTAGTACACTTTAATTCATCAGGATTGATGGGCCGATTCCATGTGACTACGGAAAACCATGGGCACCCCTTAAAATTGCTTTCCCATTAATTAAAGTTTATATGTTGATGTCTTTGGTGACTTTTATTAGTGCATTGATAACCTCTGTGTCTAGCTGAGCATTGCTTGGGTCGCCATGCCCCTTCCTCGCCTATCTATTTTAGCGTATACGAAACGTGGGCATCACAAGTGCTCAATATTCTAGGATAGTGGGATAGACATAAGTGATCATTAAGGGTTTACTCGCCGATAAGATTAGAGCCAACGAGAAAGGTTTAACTCTCGGTGCGTCGCATCGAACTATACACTTCATATAAAACTAGCAATAAAATAAGTGACAAACTACTTAATTATCAGGACAGGTCTTCTTATTGTCTCAAGTATTTATCTGTGTACGTGTGTGCTAATCGCTGATTCGTGCTAATTAGTTTAGTTTATTATTTAATTATAATCAAACTGTGCCAGTCTCTCAGGCTGAACCCCCTTGCGTTAGATTAGGTTGTATAGCTAACTTAAGTTATTAAAATACTGATTAGAATAACTAGATAATACGTTCCACTCTTAGTGATCGACACTCTACTTACCATTATATTCATACTGACCGGGTACACTGCTCGTTAAAGTGTGTGTTTTATTGATAAGTCGGCTAAATATAAATTTAAAACTTGAATACTGCTAAAACCACAACGACATACCGTGGGTATAAATTAGAGCAATACACACGCACACATCATCCCATATCTCAGCCTGTTACATGGGCACTTACAGGAATGCCAAACCATTCCTATAACTTACAAACAGTAAACTACCAATAACCACAATATAAGAGTGACAAACCACTCTTATAACTAATAATTGGACATTAAATTACAACGACTATAAAAGATAATAAATAAAATACTATTTTTTTTGGGTAAAGGGGAGTAATCCTGCACCCTGGTAAATATATTACACCAAAAACGTTTAAGTACAAAGGATATGGGTGACGTCCCATATCTCAGCCCGTTACATGGGCACTTACAAGAATGACAAAGCATTCCTATAACTTACAAACAGTAAACTACCAAGAGTGACAAACCACTCTTATAACTAATAATTGGACATAAAATTACAACGACTATAAAAGATAATAAATATAATACTATTCAAGTAGAAAACACTTGAATCTTCACAAGTCGTCATAGAAGTCCAAACATTCCACGAAGCAGCCACATCCATGGTAAGAATAACCACAAACAGCACCATCCTCACCAAGGGACTACAACGTACCACCACTATGACTTTAAACCCATACCGCATCTGCTAGAAATTCCTTGAAAGCTCTAGCTAAGAATGTAACACAATATATATATCTAAAGTCATAGATGAATAATAGGGTAATGATCCCTAACTTACAAATATAGCCAACGAAATTATCACCAAACACGCGAAAATGAGCATGAGCCACCAAAATAAGCCTTTCGAAAATAAAATCAGTCTTAGTTATGTTAATTGGATCTTTAGGAAAAAAGAAACGAATACAACAAACCCTAAAACAAATAATGATCACTAAATCAAATCAAGAATGATAGAGAGGCGGAGATGAGGCTGTTTTTGGCCGGAAAATAAAGGGGAAGAGGCGGCTGAAATTACCCCTAGGGGAGAGAGAACACCTTAGTTCTAAGAGTTTCCTAAGCTTTTTGGTTTCCAAAAGAAGGGTAAGCATTCTGGTCAAACTAACTCGGGTAAAGGAGGGTTTACCAAGCCTGTTATGGGTAAGAATTTTCAGTATCGGCCCAAAGCTCCTCCCCCTGAACCCAAGAAAGTGGATGTCAATAAGAAGAAGGCTGTTGATGTGGCTAGTACAAGTGGAACAAAGATTTCTACATCTAATCAGTTCGATGCCCTTAATATGGATGATACAAATGACTTGGGTATTCCTACTATGGAAGTGAGTAAGGATGTGGATGCTGGTAGTATAATGAAAGACAAGGTAAATGAGTCTCTTAAGACTGGTAACACAGTGAATGAGCCGCGTGTGAGTAAACTAAAAGAGAAGGAGGTTGGAACTCCTATGCCTAGTGCTTCTTCATCTACTAAGAGAGTTAACCCTTTCTCCAAGGTTGGAGAGATTGTTGATTCTGATAGTGATGAGGAGGTTGTTAACACCTTTGATGAGTCTGCAAATTTATTTGATAAGCCTTTGGATTTTCTCTCATCGACAGGTGGTGGACATGACCTTGAAGACTATTATGACTATGATGACTATGCGGATCATATTGATGATCTTCCAGGGAATTTGGATGCTTTCTATGACATGTATGATATCAAGCTCAAAGGTCTTCGGAAGAAGTAATTTTGCCGACATTGGAGTTTTTTGTTTTTATGTTTAGTAAGTTATTTTCTTGTCTAGAAAAAAGGAAGTTCCTTGTTATCTAAGCTTTTTGCCTATGTAATGGGTTGATATATGGGATTCACCCATATCCTTTGTACTTAAATGTTTTTTTGGTTAATCTACTTACCAGGGTGCAGGATTACTCCCCTTTACCAAAAAAAAAAAAGAGCCGTTGTCCTTAAATGCTTATACACTTGAAAAGAACAATTCTCACTTACTTGATAAGAGCCGTTGACCATAAAGGATAAATTTATGAGGACAATTGTACCTTACACAATGAGAGCCATTATCCCTAAAGGCTCACTTGATGAGAGCAATTGTCCGTTACTTGATGAGAGTCGTTGTCCCTAAACACTTGCTCACTTAATGAGAGCAATTGCGCTTTACATAATGAGAGCCATGGTCCCTAAGTGCTTGCACACTTGATAAGAGCAATTGCCACTTACATGATGAGAGCCGTTGTCCATAAAGGCTCACTTTATAAGGGTAATTGTCCCTTACATGATGAGAGCCATTGTCCCTAAAGGCTCACTTGATAGGAGCCGTTGTCGCTAAATGCTTGCTCACTTGATGAGAGCAATTGCCATTTACATGATGAGAGCCGTTGTCCCTAAATGCTTGCTCTCTTGATAAGTGCAATTGTCACTTACATGATGAGAGCCATTGTCCCTAAAGGCTCACTTTATGAGGGCAATTGTCCCTTACATGATGAGAGTCTTTGTCCCTAAATGCTTGCACACTTGATAAGAGCAATTGTCACTTACATGATGAGAGCCAATGTCCCTAAAGGCTCACTTGAAGAGAGCAATTGTCAGTTACTTGATGAGAGCCGTTGTTCCTAAATGCTTGCTCAATTGATGAGAGCAATTTTCATTTACATGATGTGAGCCGTTGTCCCAAAATGCTTGCACATTTGATAAGAGCAGTTGTCACTTACATGAGGAGAGCCGACGTCCCTAAAGGCTCACTTGATGAGAGCAATTGTCCGTTTCTTGATGAGATTCGTTGTCCCTTAACGCTTGCTCACTTGATGAGAACAATCATCATTTACATGATGAGTCATTGTCCCTAAATGCTTGCACACTTGATAAGAGCAATTGTCACTTACATGATGAGAGTTATTGTCCCAAAAGGCTCACTTTATGAGGGCAATTGTCCCTTAGATGATGAGAGTCATTGTCCCTATAGGCTCACTTGATGAGAGCAATTTTTCGTTACTTGATGAGAGCCATTGTCCCTAAATGCTTGCTCTTGACATAATAAGAGCCGTTGTCCCTAAATGCTTGAACACTTGATAAGAACAATTCTTACTTACTTGATAAAAGCCGTCGACCCAAAAGGATAACTTTATAAGGGCAATTGTCCCTTACACGATGAGAGCCGTTATCCCTAAAGGCTCACTTGACAAGAGTAATTGTCCGTTACTTGATGAGAGTCGGTGTCCCTAAACACTTGCTCACTTAATGAAAACAATTGCGCTTTACATGATGAGAGCCATTATCCCTAAATGCTTGCACACTTGATAAGAGCAATTGTCACTTACATGATGAGAGCCGTTGCCTATAAAGGCTCACTTTATAAGGGTAATTGTCCCTTACATGATGAGAGCCGTTGTCCCTAAAGGCTCACTTGATGAGAGCCGTTGTCGCTAAATGCTTGCTCACTTGATGAGAGCAATTGTCATTTACATGACGAGAGTCGTTGTCCCTAAATGCTTGCTCACTTGATAAGTGCAATTGTCACTTACATGATGAGAGCCGTTGTCCCTAAAGGCACACTTTATGAGGGAAATTGTCCCTAACATGATGAGAGCCGTTGTCCCTAAAGTCTCACTTGATAAGAGCAATTGTTTGTTACTTGATGAGATTCGTTGTCACTAAACGCTTGCTCATTTAATAAGAGCAATTGCCTTTTACATGATGAGAGTCTTTGTCCCTAAATGCTTGCACACTTGATAAGAGCAATTGTCACTTACATGATGAGAGTCGATGTACCTAAAGGCTCACTTGAAGAGAACAATTGTCCGTTACTTGATGAGAGCCGTTGTTCCTAAATGCTAGCTCAATTGATGAGTGCAATTTCCATTTACATTATGTAAGCCCTAGTTCATCGTCCATGGAAGGTATTTCTTGCTGATGCTGCTATACTCGTTCCATACATGTTGTGTGGCGAACATGGATCTCTTGTTTGGGTATGGTGGTGCTATTTATGGTTATTTCTCTAACCCGCTTGTGATCATGTAAGCCATGTCTATTATCTCTGTAAGTTAGGGTTTCTATACCCTATTTTCCGTCTATGATTGATCAAGATACACAGTGTTTCATTCTTAGCTAGAGTTTTACTCCATTAAAACTTGAAGCAGATGAGGTATTGGATCAAGTTGTAGTATTGGTTTGGTCCTTTTGGATCAATGGAAGTTTCGGTGTAGCTGGTTGGTGTGGATTGGAGCTGCTCTAGTTCTACCATTGGAAAAGCTGCATCGTTGACAAGTATCCATCTACGACGACTTTTGAGTATCAAGTATTTTTATGTGAGTATCTAATTTGTAGCTTATAGTCGTTGTAGTTTTTAAGTTCATTTATTAGTTATAAGAGTGGTGTGTCACTCTTATATAGTGGTTATTTGTTAGTGTCCTACGGGACTTTTGTGTTTGTAAGTGCCTATGTAACGGGCTGAGATATGAGATTTCACCCATATCCTTTGTACTTTTAACTTTTTTTTTTGGTTAATCTATTTACCAGGGTGCAGGATTACTCCCTTTTACCCAAAAAAAGATGAGAGCAATTGTCCGTTTCTTGATGAGAGTCGCTGTCCCTAAACGCTTGCACACTTGATGAGAACAATCGCCATTTACATGATGAGTCGTTGTCCCTAAATGCTTGCACACTTGATAAGAGAAATTGTCACTTACATGATGAGAGACGTTGTCCCAAAAGGCTCACTTTATGAGGGCAATTGTCCCTTAGATGATGAGAGTCGCTGTCCCTATAGGCTCACTTGATGAGAGCAATTGTCCGTTACTTAATGAGAGCCGTTGTCCCTAAATGCTTGCTCTTGACATGATAAAAGCCGTTGTCCCTAAATGCTTGCACACTTGATAAGAACAATTCTCACTTACTTGATAAGAGCCGTTGACCCTAAAGGATAACTTTATGAGGGCAATTGTCCCTTACACGATGAGAGCCGTTATCCGTAAAGGCTCACTTGACGAGAGCAATTGTCCGTTACTTGATGAGAGTCGTTGTCCCTAAACACGTGCTCACTTAATGAGAACAATTGCGCTTTACATAATGAGAGCCGTTATCCCTAAATGCTTGCCCACTTGGTAAGAGCAATTGTCACTTACATGATGAGAGCCGTTGCCCATAAAGGCTCACTTTATAAGGGTAATTGTCCCTTACTAGATGGGAGCCGTTGTCCCTAAAGGCTCACTTGATGAGAGCCGTTGTCGCTAAATGCTTGCTCACTTGATGAGAGCAATTGCCATTTACATGACGAGAGCCGTTGTCCCTAAATGCTTGCTCACTTGATAAGTGAAATTGTCCCTAACATGATGAGAGCCGTTGTCCCTAAAGTCTCACTTGATAAGAGAAATTCTTTGTTACTTGATGAGATTCGTTGTCACTAAACGCTTGCTCATTTAATAAGAGCAATTGCCTTTTACTTGATGAGAGTCTTTGTCCCTAAATGCTTGCACACTTGATAAGAGCAATTGTCACTTACATGATGAGAGCCGATGTCCCTAAAGGCTCACTTGAAGAGAACAATTGTCCGTTACTTGATGAGAGCTGTTGTTCCTAAATGCTTGCTCAATTGATGAGAGCAATTTCCATTTACATGATGTGAGCCGTTGTCCCAAAATGCTTGCACACTTGATAAGAGCAATTGTCACTTACATGAGGAGAGCCGACATCCCTAAAGGCTCACTTGATGAGAGCAATTGTCCGTTTCTTGATGAGAGTCGCTGTCTGCTCACTTGATAAGAACAATTGCCATTTACATGATGAGTCAATATCCCTAAATGCTTGCACACTTGATAAGAGCAATTGTCACTTACATAGAGAGCCATTTTCCCAAAAGGCTCACTTTATGAGGGCAATTGTCCATTAGATGATGAGCCTGTTATCCCTAAATGCTCACTTGATGAGAGCAATTGTCCGTTACTTGATGGGAGTCGTTGTCCCTAAACACTTGCTCACTTAATGAGAACTATTGTGCTTTACATGATAAGAGCCGTTATCCCTAAATGCTTGCACACTAGATAAGAGCAATTGTCACTTACATGATGAGAGCTGTTGTCCATAAAGGCTCACTTTATAAGGGTAATTGTCCCTTACATGACGAGAGCCGTTGTCCCTAAAGGCTAACATGATGAGAGCCGTTGTAACTAAATGCTTGCTCACTTGATGGGCGCAATTGCCATTTACATGACGAGAGCCGTTGTCCCTAAATTCTTGCTCACTTGATATGTGCAATTGTCACTTACATGATGAGAGTCGTTGTCCCCAAAGGCTCACTTTGTGAGGGCAATTGTTCCTTACATGATGAGAGCCGTTGTCCCTAAAGTCTCACTTGATAAGAGCAATTGTTTGTTACTTGATAAGAGTCGTTGTCACTAAACGCTTGCTCACATAATAAGAGCAATTGCCTTTTACAGGATGAGAGTCTTTGTCCCTAAATGCTTGCGCACTTGATAAGAGCAATTGTCACTTACATGATGAGAGCCAATGTCCCTTAAGGCTCACTTGAAGAGAGCAATTTTCTGTTACTTGATGAAAGCCGTTGTTCCCAAATGCTTGCACAATTGATGAGGGCAATTTTCATTTACATGATATGAGCCGTTGTCCCAAAATGGTTGCACACTTGATAAGAGCAATTGTCACTTATATGAGGAGAGCCGTTGTCCCTAAAGACTCACTTGATGAGAGCAATTGTCCGTTACTTGATGAGAGTCGTTGTCCCTAAACGCTTTCTCACTTGATGAGAACAATTGCCATTTAAATGATGAGTCTTCGTCCCTAAATGCTTGCACACTTGATAAGAGCAATTGTCACTTACTTGATGAGAGCCGTTGTCCAAAATGGCTCACTTTATGAGCGTAATTTTCCCTTAGATGATGTGAGTCGTTGTCCCTATAGGCTCACTTGATGAAAGCAATTGTCCGTTACTTGATGAGAGTCGTTGTCCCTAAATGCTTGCTCACTTGATGAGAGCAATTGCTCTTGACATGATAAGAGCCGTTGTGCCTAAATGCTTGCACACTTGATAAGAACAATTCTCACTTACTTGATAAGAGCCGTTGACCCTAAAGGATAACTTTATGAGGGCAATTGTCCCTTACACGATGAGAGCCGTTATCCCTAAATGCTCACTTGGTGAGAGCAATTGTCTGTTACTTGATGAGAGTCGTTGTCCCTAAACACTTGCTCACTTAATGAGAGAAATTGCGCTTTACATGATGAGAGCCGTTGTCCCTAAATGCTTGCACACTTGATACGAGCAATTGTCACTTACATGATGAGAGTCGTTGTCCATAAAGGCTCACTTTATGAGGGTAATTGTCCCTTACATGATGGGAGCCGTTGTCCCTAAAGGTTCACTTGTTTTTTTTTGGTAAAGGGGAGTAATCCTGCACCCTAGTAAGTAGATTAACCAAAAAACGTTTAAGTACAAAGGATATGGGTGAAATCCCATATCTCAGCCCGTTACATAGGCACTAACTTGAAGGAAAAACCAAAAAACCAACAGTCCTGTAGGACACTGACAAATAACCACTATATAAGAGTGACACACCACTCTTATAACTAATAAATGAACATAAAAAATATAACGACTATATGATTACAAATTAAAAAAACTGAAGTAAAAAACACTTGATTCTTCAAAAGTCGTCATAGATATCCATAATCTTCAACGATGCAGCCTTTTCTATGGTAGTACTAGAACAACAACGATCCACACCAAACAACTACACCGAACTTCCATTGATCCAAAGCAAGACCAAACCAATACTACGACTTGATCCAATACCTCATCTGCTACAAGTTTTAATGGAGTAAAACTCTAGCTAAGAATGTAACCCAGTGTATTTTGATCAATCATAGACGAAAAATAGGGTTAAGAAACCCGAACTTACACACTATGGCACGAATAACCAGATGAACATGATCACATGAGTGGTAAAAAGAACTAATAGCACCAGCTCCCAAAATCCTATCAGCGATCAATGAAGCCGAACCCTAACAGGGTCTAACACCCTAATGTCCAAGGCTGACTTCACCAGGTTAGAACATACACAAAGTAAAACAACCATCGAATGCAGCAATTAGCCTCATATAGGTCAGATAATACGGCCACCAGGACTGTAAATACGACCAACCATGTGGAATGAACGACCAGGTCTGCGATTAGGAACCAGCAGGTCTGGAAGCATGCATAAACAACCTCAAAAATAGGGTATGAACCCTAATTACTAGCAAACGAACATTCAACCAAAACAAATCAGCAGCATCCTTGATCAAACGAATGGTTAGAAGAAAAAATAGCATCAACTCCAAAAAACCCAAACATCGATCAATGAAAGCCACACAAACAACTATGGTTCGATTCATAGCAACAACGAGCAGAACCTACCATATACGAGGCCTAGGGTCTGATCCAACCCAAACATACAACTACCCCAATGACACATCTGCACTTCAAATCCAATCAGCGCAGAACAAAAATAAGGTTTTCAAAACCCTAACTTCAAAGAAGATACCTGTAGATCTTGCAATAATAACACCATTAACGAACAGACCTGTACAAGAAGGGTTTTTGAACAAGATTCCCTCAAACTTGACTTCCATCTCTCTAAAACCCATGTCCATATAGCCAATAACAGCAGTATAACTTTCAATCACCAACAAACCCTTACCGGGTTCACTTGCAGAAGAGCTTCCAGGCGCAAAATCAATAAGAAACCCTAATATTAGGGTTTCGCATGAATAGCACATCAACCATCAAAAAATAAAAGCGATCAAGAACAGAAGATATCAATGATAGCCAACCCCAAATTAGGGTTTTCCTTGATCGCTAAATCCAGCAGAATGTATTTGATTCGTACCAATAAATAATGAATCGATTTAGATATAAACCGACTAGAGTTACAGAACTGAATACGATCAAACAAGGCAAACCATATAATCCAAAACCCTAGTGAAGAACCGATATCATTAATGAAACCGATTGAATTAATGATAGTTAGGGTTAAGGAAATCCTCCAGCCGCCACCTCTTAAGTGTAAAACACAACCACACGATCATATTGCATACCCAAAAACAATCATTCGAGGGTAGAGAGGACGATTGTCGATGAGTTTTGGCCAGAAAGTGAATAGAGAGTGGCGGCCGGAAATCACCAAAGGGAGAGAACGTTTTTTAGGGTTTTTTCCTCTAAAGGTTCACTTGATGAGAGCCGTTGTCGCTAAATGCTTGCTCACTTGATGAGGGCAATTGCCGTTTACATGATGAGAGCCGTTACTCCTAAATGCTTGCTCACTTGATAAGTGCAATTGTCACTTATATGATGAGAGCCGTTGTCTCTAAAGGCTTACTTTATGAGGGCAATTGTTCCTTACATGATGAGAGCCGTTGTCCCTAAAGGCTCACTTGATGAGAGCAATTGTCCGTTACATGATGTGAGTCTTTGTCACTAAACGCTTGCTCACTTGATAAGAGCAATTGTCCTTTACATGAAGAAAGCCATTCTCCCTAAAGGCTCACTTGATGCGAGCAATTGTCCGTTACTTGATGAGAGCCGTTGTTCCTGAATGCATGCTCACTTGATGAGAGCAATTGCCCTTTACATGATGAGAGCCATTGTCCCTAAATGCTTGCACACTTGATAAGAATAATTCTCACTTACTTGATGAGAGCCTTTAGGGACAACCACTGTCATCATGTAACGGACAATTGCCCTCATAAAGTGAGCCTTTAGGGACAACGGGTCCCATCAAGTAAGTGACAATTGCCCTTACCAAGTGTGCGAACATTTAGGGACAATGCCTCTCATCATGTAAATGGCAATTGCTTACATCAAGTGAGCAAGCGTTTAGGGACAACGACTCATCAAGTAACTGACAATTGCTCTCATCAAGTGAGCCTTTAGGGACATCGGCTCTCATCAAGCAAGGGACAATTACCCTCGTAAATTGAGCCTTTAGGGACGACGGCTCTCATCATATAAGTGAAAATTGCTCTTATCAAGTGCTAGGGACAATGGCTCTCATCATGTAAAGGGCAATTGTTTTCATCAGGTGAGCAAGTGTTTAGGGACAACGGCTCTCATTAAGTAAAGGACAATTGCTCTCATCAAGTGAGCCTTTAGGGACAACCGCTCTTATCATGTAAGGGATAATTGCCCTTCTAAACTGAACCTTTAGGGAAAACGGCTGTCATCATGTAAGTGAGAATTGCACTTATCAAGTGTGCAAGCACTCATCATGTAAAGGTAAATTGCTATCATCAAGTAAGCAAACATTTAGGGACAATGGCTCTCATCATGTAAGGGACAATTGCTCTCATCAAGTGAGCCTTTAGGGACAATGGCTCTCATCATGTAAGGGACAATTGCCCTTATAAAGGTAGCCTTTTGGGAGAATGACTCTCATCATGTAAGTGACAATTGCTCTTATCAAGTGTGCAAGCATTTAGGGACAACAGCTCTCATCATGTAAAGGGAAATTGTTGTAATCAAGTGAGCAAGTGTTTACGGACAACGGCTCTCATCAAGAAACAGACAATTGTTCTTATCAGAAGTGGTAGTGTGCAAGCATTTAGGGACAACGGCTCTCATCATGTTAAGGGCAATTGCTCTCATCAAGTGAGCAAGTGTTTAGGGACAACGTCTCTCATCAAGTAACGGATAATTGCTCTCGTCAAATGAACCTTTAGGGACAACGACTCTCATCAGGTAAGGGACAATTTACCTCATAAAGTTAGCTTTTAGGGACAACGGCTCTCATCAAATAAGTGAGAATTGTTCTTATCAAGTGTGTAAGCATTTTGGGACAATGGCTCTCATCATGTGAAGAGCAATTGCTCTCATCAAGTGAGCAAGCATTTAGAGACAGCGGCTCTCATCAATTAAAGGACAATTGCCCTCATCAAGTGAGCCTATAGGGACAACGGCTCTCACAATGTAAGGGACAATTTCCCTCAAAAATTGAGCATTTTGGGACAAGGACTCTCATCATGTGAGTGACAATTGCTCTTATCAAGTGTCTAAGCATTCGGGGACAACGGCTCTCATCATGTAAATGGCAATTGCTCTCATCAAGTGAGCAAGCGTTTAGGGACAACGGCTCTATTGCTAAATGCTTGCTCACTTGATGAGAGCAATTGTCATTTACATGATGAGAGTCGTTGCCCCTAAATGCTTGCTCACTTGATAAATGCAAATGTCATTAAGATGATAAGAGTCGTTGTCCCTAAAGGCTCACTTTATGTGGGCAATTGTCCCTTACATGATGAGAGCCGTTGTCGCTAAAGTCTCACTTGATGAGAGCAATTGTTCGTTACTTGATTAGAGTCGTTGTCACTAAACGCTTGCTCACTTGATAAGAGCAATTGCCCTTTACATGATAAGAGTCTTTGTCCCTAAATGCTTGCACACTTAATAAGAGCAATTGTCCTTTACATGACGAGATCCATTCTCCCTAAAGGCTCACTTGAAGAGAGCAATTGTCCGTTACTTGATGAGTGGCATTATTCCTGAATGCTTGCTCACTTGATGAGAGCAATTGCCCGTTACATGATGAGAGCCGTTGTCCCTAAATGCTTGCCCACTTGATAAGAACAATTCTCACTTACCTGATGAGAGCCTTTAGGGACAACCACTGTCATCATGTAAGGGACAATTGCCCTCATAAAGTGAGCCTTTAGGGACAACAACGGCTCCTATCAAGTAAGTGACAATTGCTCTTATCAAGTGTGCAAGCATTTAGAGACAACGCCTCTCATCATGTAAATGGTAATTGCTCACTTCAAGTGAGTAAGCGTTTAGGGGCAACGACTCTCATCAAGTAACGGACAATTGCTCTCATCAATTGAGCCTTTAGGGACATTGGCTTTCATCAAGCAAGGGACAATTAACCTCGTAAATTGAGCCTTTAGGGACGACAGCGCTCATCATGTAAGTGACATTTGCTCTTATCAAGTGCTAGTGAGAATGGCTCTTAACTTGTAAAGGGCAATTGCACTCATCAGGTGAGCAAGTGTTTAGTGACAATGGCTCTTATCATGTAAGGGACAATTGCCCTCATAAACTGAGCCTTTAGGGGCAATGAATGTCATCATATAAGTGAAAGGGAAATTTTTGCAATCTATTGAGCAAGTGTTTAGGGACAATAGCTCTCATCAAAAAATGGAAAATTGCTCTCATCAAGTAAGCAAACATTGAGGGACAACGGCTCTCATCATGTGAAGGGCAATTGCTCTCATCAAGTGAGCAAGTGGTTAGGGACAACATCTCTCATCAAATAACGGATAATTGCTCTCGTCAAGTGAACCTTTAGGGACAACGGCTCTAATCAGGTAAGGGACAATTTCCCTCATAAAGTTAGCCTTTAGGGACAACGACTCTCATCAAGTAAGTGAGAATTGTTCTTATCAAGTGTGCAAGCAATTAGGGACAATGGCTTTCATAATGTGAAGATCAATTGCTCTCATCAAGTGAGCAAGCATTTAGGTACAACAGCTCTCATCAATTAACGGACAATTGCTCTCATCAAGTGAGCCTATAGGGACAACGAATCTCACCATGTATGGGACAATTGCCCTAAAAAAGTGAGCATTTTGGGACAACGACTCTCATCATGTAAGTGACAATTGCTCTTATCAAGCGTCTAAGTATTTGGGGACAACGGCTCTCATCATGTAAATGGCAATTGCTCTTATCAAGTGAGCAAGCCTTTAGGGACATCGGCTCTCATCATATATGTGAGAATTCCTCTTATGAAGTGTGCAGGCATTTAGGGATAACGGCACTCATCTTGTAAAGGACAAAGGCTCTCATCAGGTGAGCAAACATTCAGGAACAACGACTCTCATCAAGTAACGGACAGTTGCTCTCATAAAGTGAGCCTTTGGGGACAAAGGCTCTCATCATGTAAGGGACAATTTCCCTAATAAAGTGAGCCTTTTGGTAGAATGGATCTCATCATGTAAATGACAATTGCACTTATCAAGTGTGCAAGCATTTAGGGACAACGGCTCTCATCATATAAAGGGCAATTGCTCTCATATAGTGAGCAAGTGTTTAGGGACAATGGCTCTCATAAAATAACGGACTATTGCCCTCAAAAAGTGAGCCTTTAGGGACAACGGATCTTATCATGTAAGTGACAATTGCTCTTATCACGTGTGCAAGGATTTAGGGACAACGGCTCTCATTATGTAAAGTGTAATTGCTCTCATCAAGTAAGCAAACATTTAGGAACAACGGCTCTCAACAAGTAATGGACATTTACTCTCATCATGTGAGCCTTTAGGGACAATGGCTCTCATCATGTAAGGGACAATTTCCTTTATAAAGTGAGCCTTTTGGGAGAACGACTCTCATCATGTAAGGGAAATTGCTCTCATCAAGTGAGCAAGGGTTTAGGGACAACAACTCTCATCAAGAAACGGATAATTGCTCTTGTAAAACCCTAAAATCTAAAATGAGCAAAAAGACTAAAATGCCCCTGCTAGTTTAAAATTTAATTAAAAGCTTATAATGTATCAAATAAATTCCAAACTTCTGGCAATGCACATGTTATGATCCCAAATAATTTTGACAATATCATTTAACATTTATACAAGTAGTAAAAAGACTAAAATGCCCCTAGTAGTGCCGAATGGGATAATATCTAAGTTTATTATAATATAAAGTGTATTAAAATATGTAATCATGGAAATAATCAATCAAGTTATTTTGCTAACCAAAATTTCCGAAAATCCTGGTCAAACTCCCCTCCTATGACTCGGCACCCACTCTTAAAAACCAATCCACATTTTATTCTCTCAAACCCTAGTTGCCGAGTGGAAAGAGAAACACAAAGAAATCACCATAGCCTCCATTCGACCCATAAAAATTACCAAGGCATTTTTCTGAGTTCAAACACAATTCAAGGAGTCCTAGAAAAATCGTGTGGAGTCCATTTGATGCCCGATTCATTTTTGGTGGAATTATTTCTATCGCTAGCTAACTTTAAAGGTATAATTCGTATCTATTAAATCAAGCTTTGTAAAATTCGATTCTTATTTTTCCTGGAGTCCTTATGTCATGTATGATATGCGAAAAATATGTACAAGGTGATTTGATCCCAGTTGGAGTCGTGGAGAATTCTTCTTTTGTCGAGTATCCATCCGAGAAGAAATAATTCGTGTGGTCTTGTTCGATCGTCCTAAAAATCTTCTGGTATTTTTCCTGGCTTCCATTGATCGTATATAATCTAAGAAAAATAATAAAAATGATCCATGCAATGTAAATAATTCGTATGAAAATTCATGTATTATTAAACCCTAAAATCGAAATAATTTAAGATATTGTGTATGCGATTTTTCCAGGTTTATTAAATAATTTTCATGGGTTCTATGACCTTAATATAACACTAGAAAAATACTCATTTGATTTGTTGAGGCTAAAAACTATTATTGGTGAATTATGTATTAATCGGCTAGAAAGAAAAATGAGAACAAAATGCTTAGCGTGGAACTAGGGTTCAAAAAGGGTTAGATCTGATTTAAAATGAATATTAATGATGTTGAAATGATTGCATGATGATGGGATTCGATTAGGGTTTCATTTGGTTAAAAATTGTGTATACCGATTTGAAATTAAATATGATAGGGTGTGTTTTGTCAATTATAAAACTCATGGACCATTTTTGTCGTGTTCTATAAATCATGGGTGACTTGTAAAAATTATAAAATGAAGGGCCTATATGTAGATTTTGTGAGAAAATGAATTAAGTTGGAATTGTTATATCGAATTGGGAAATTAATAAAAACAAGGACTAAATATGTAATTTCTGAAAAGTTAAGGTCGAATTGTGTTATAAATGATATTCAGGGACTAATGTGAAAGTTTGGATAATTTATTGGGCTAATATGTAATTATTATTAATTAATGATTTAAATGTAAATGTTAAGGACCTAATGTGTAACTTTATTAAAATAGAGGGACCAAACTTGTAATTTATAGAAACTTGGGGCTGTTTTGAATAAATAAATATATTCAGGGAATTATGTGTCATTTTGATAATTAAAGGGCTTGACATGTAACTATTGGTAATTAAATGTTGAAATTGTAAGTTTAAGGACTGAATATGTAATTTTGATAACTAGAGGGACTAAAGGTGTAAATCATGAATAATTATGGATACTTTCTCACAACATGATAAAATAAGTGTTCATGGAGAAATTTTGATAAAATAAGGGGCTAATGTGCAACTATGAATAATTGAAGGGTTAAAGTGTAACTTTTGTAACTAAGGGGTGTAAAATGTAAATTATGAAAACCTTAAGGACCAAAAGTGTAAATATGATAAAAATACTTTATTTCCAGCAAGTGTTAACCAAATTAAGCTATGTAATAAATATTGCTAAAAGTGGAAACTTTCTAATTATGGAAACTTTCTAAAAGTGGAAACTTACTAAAAAGGGGAAAGTTACTCAAAATGGAAAGATGGTTAATTAAGAATGATTTGTAATCCCCTTCTACTCCTTTAGGTGTGAAGAAGGAGAGACTTTGAGCTTTCCCTCATTTCTGTGCTTGTTTCCGTATTTGCTTTCGTCATAAGGTACGGATACTCTGCCCTTGTTCTGTAAGGGTTCTATACAGTGATGTTGACTTATGATTCGGTTAAGTTTTCTCCAAACCATTTGCTATGAACCCCATTTGTTTATGATCCTTTGCTTATGAACCTTGGTCTGTTGAACCTTTGATTTGGACCTTTGACACTAGTTCTGAACCTTTGATATGAACCCTTTGTTATGAACCTATTATGATGAACCTTATGATATGACACATTTGATATGATATGACTCTTAGTTGATACCCGAGCCACTTTTCTGTTACCTAGCCAGGAAGGTAACCTGGCCGTGTCTGTGATGCACCACTGGCATGACTCATGTGTGGGTGAGTGATTCCTCACACCGTCCCCATTCTGATTATGATATGCGCATTATTTTGATTATGATTATATATATGTTTCTGGGGGGCGTATGGATTGCAATCCTAGATCTGATCTGTTTAAGTGGATTTAACTGTATATGCTATGATATGATTTGTCTGGTGACTGGTGCTGTGTGCAATACACGCCTTTCACAACTATCTGGGAGCTGATCACTCCATTTGATACATGAGGTCACCCCTCATATTATCTGTTGCCTAAGAGGTATCCCCTCTGCATGTGTATGATGATGAGTATGATATGTTATGATATGTTTCTGGGCTCGTGGTAGATGACTATCCTATTCTTATCTTTATCCATTTGATTCTGATTTATACCTCATGATATTTCTCAGTGCTTCATTATGTTTCAGTTTCATTTCTTTGTTGTATTATGTATCTGTTCACTGAGCTTTGTAAGCTCAGCCGCACGTTTTCTTTTCCGTGTGCGGCAGGTATCTAGCTGGGAGATGGATTTATGCTTGGGATGAGAGTTAGAGGAGCTTTTACCTTAGATGATGTCCTACCCTAGTTTTACCATTTTATTTCAGCTTTTGGATATTGGATCTATTTCGTTATGTATTTCCTTGGGATTATTGCTTCCTTTCATTTGAGACTTATGTATTGAATGCCAGTCGTGTTGACTTGGTTTATTTCATGATTATGTTTATTGGCTTCCGCTGTGAATATGTATGTATGCTTTGATTTGTCACCATAATGTGATGCTTCTACCCTTGCCGGGTTGGGGTGTTACAATTATGGTATCAGAGCCCAGGCTGCGACCTGTCGTACATAAGCTGTGGCCTGTGAAACATGTGGACCATAGGATTTGACCCTTAAGTTTTGAGTTTTGACTGGTGAGGCTTTGGGTAGGCATAGGTTCTGTTTCGTCTTCCATTTCGTGCTTATTTTCCCCTTATGTTTGCTAACTCTTTTCATGATCATTCAGATGGTGAACACTCGCTTTACTCAGTACACAAATGGGGATGATGGCCCCAATTTTGAAGAGATGATAGCCGCTGCTGTGGCTGCTGCTCTTCCGCGAGTGGTGACTGAGGTCACCAATAATATCAGGAATGGGGCTGGTCCTTCTGGAGGTGGTGGTGGTGGTGCTCCACCCACTGCTCCACCCGCTGCTCCTCCAGCTGGTATCCATGTGTGGATTGAGAAGTTCAACAAACTTAAGCCTCTCTCCTTCAGGTCCGCTGCTTCTCCTCATGAAGCGGAGGACTGGATTACGCATGTCGAGAAGTTGTTTCGTGTTCTGGGATGTGCTGACGAGTTTAAAACTCGTTTGGCCACATTCAAGCTAGAGGGTGATGCTCAGAATTGGTGGACTGCTCTTGTTCAGGCCAAAGGGGATGATTTTGCTGAGACTTGTTCGTGGGCAGATTTTATTGAGGCGTTTTATAAGCAGTACATTCCTATGGCAGAGCAGTTGAGGTATGAGAGGGAATACGGGTCTATTCGTCAGGGTGATCATGAGTCTTCTGGAGATTTCATGCAGCGTTTCTTACGTCTGGCTAGTTTTGTGGGCCAGAGGTTACTGGGGATTCGGTTCGTCAGGCTCGTCACTTCAAGTGGGCTCTTAAGAAGTGGGTGTTAGACCGGATCGTTAACACTCCATTTGATGATGTGGCTAGTGTTCAGGATGCCGCGCGTAACATCGAGTTGTTGCATGCGGACAGGGTGTCTAATAAGCGTGATAGGGATGGTAACCGGGTAGATTTTCGGGGTCGGCAGGACCAAAGACAGGATTCTCGGGGTCATGGTCGTCAGGACCAGAGGCAGGATGTTCGGGGTCGTCAGGACCATGGGCATGATCAGCAGGGTCGCCAGGACCGAGGTGGTGATTATAGGCGACAGGATTCCAGGAACCAGGACCGTCGGGATTTGGTAGGTATGGTAGTGACCGACAGGGTCAGGGTGGTAATAACCGGCGTAGGGATTCTCAGCAGTATCAGCAGTCGGGATCTTCTGGTCAGAGAGGTGCTGTTCAGGCTTTACCTCCTCCTCCTTTGTGTACTACATGTGGGAAACCGCACCCGGGTCCTTGTTACAAAGCTTCTGGTGGTTGCTTCTCTTGTGGATCTACTTCTCATAAAGTCAAGGACTGTCCTAAGAAGAATGTTGGTGAACCTAAAGTTGATACTAGGACCGCTCCTAATTCAGGCCGGGTCTATTCTATGACACGTGACCAGGCAGCTAGCACCTCAGGTACTATTACGGGTTTTCTGTATATTGGTGATCGTATTGTTTTCGTTTTATTTGACACCGGTGCTACGCATTCCATAATATCCACATCACTTGCAAATAAAATAAACGTAAACCCAACTCAATTAATGAACCGAATATCTATTGCTACCCCGATGAAAACTCATGTGATTATTGATGTTGAGTATGTTAATTGTCCTCTCCGTTTCGATGATCGTATTCGTCCTGCGAACCTTCTTCCCATTGATATGGTTGATTTTGATATTATTCTGGGCATGGACTGGTTAGCTGCTCATAAGGCGACCATTGATTGTTATGCTCGTAAGGTGATCTTTGGTGATCTTCACCATCCTGATTATGTCTATTCTGGTTCCCAACCTCTGAAATCTGTAAAGATTATTTCGGCTATGAAAGCCCGGACTTTGATTTCGCATGGCTGTCTTGGTTTTCTTGCTTCTATTAAAGATACCTCTGTTGATGTTCCTAGCATTGATAGTATTCGTACTGTGCGCGATTTTGCCGATGTATTTCCGGATGAACTTCCTGGCATTCCTCCTGTCAGGGAAGTCGAGTTTAGCATTGATCTGATTCCGGGTGCTGAACCCATATCTAAAGCTCCTTACCGCATGGCACCGATCGAGTTAAAGGAATTAAAGGAGCAATTGCAAGAACTGTTGGAAAACGGTTTTATCCGTCCGAGCGTATCTCCTTGGGGTGCTCCCGTGTTGTTTGTTAAGAAGAAAGACGGGAGCATGCGTCTTTGCATCGATTATCGAGAGCTTAATCGCATTACGATTCATAACCGCTATCCTCTACCTCGCATTGATGATCTGTTCGACCAGTTGCAAGGAGCGAGGCATTTCTCTAAAATTGATCTGAGGTCTGGATATCACCAGCTTAGGGTGAGGGAGCAGGATGTTCCCAAAACGGCCTTTCGCACTCGGTACGGTCACTATGAATTCTTGGTTATGCCTTTTGGTCTGACCAATGCTCCTGCTGTGTTTATGGACCTAATGAACCGGGTATTCCATGAATTTCTTGATAAGTTCGTCATCGTCTTCATAGATGATATCCTTGTGTACTCTAAAACCGAGGCGGAGCACGAGCAACATCTTAGTATCGTTCTGGAGATTCTTCGACAGCAGAAATTGTATGCAAAGTTTTCGAAGTGCGAGTTTTGGTTAGATCGAGTGGCTTTCTTGGGTCACATAGTTTCTGCAGACGGCATCACGATGGATCCGGCAAAGGTTGAGGCTATCACAAAATGGCCAAGACCTACAAATGTGACGGAAGTGAGGAGTTTCTTGGGTCTCGCTGGGTATTATAGGAGATTTGTTGAGGGCTTTTCACGTCTTGCATTGCCTTTAACACAGTTAATGAGGAAAGGAGAGAAGTTTTTTTGGACTGATGAGCGAGAGAGTAGTTTTGAGGAGTTGAAGAAGCGTTTAGTGTCGGCACCGATCTTAACTCTTCCTTCAGGTTCCGGCGGTTTTCAGATTTATAGCGATGCATCGAAGAAAGGTTTAGGATGTGTTTTGATGCAGCATGGTAAGGTTATCGCTTATGCTTCGAGGCAGCTGAAGCCTTATGAGGTGAACTATCCGACGCATGATCTTGAGTTAGCGGCTGTGGTGTTCGCGCTAAAGATTTGGCGCCATTATTTGTATGGGGAGACTTGTGACATTTTCACTGATCATAAGAGTCTTAAATACATCTTCACCCAGAAAGAGTTGAATATGAGGCAAAGGCGTTGGTTGGAACTTCTGAAAGATTATGATGCTAATATTCAGTATCATCCCGGTAAGGCGAATGTGGTTGCTGATGCTCTGAGTAGGAAATCCGGTATGATCGCGAGTTTGGAGTTTGAGCCTCGTATATTGCATGATTTAGAGCTTCTTGATGTGGAGTTTTGTGTTAGTGGTCATGGCGGTTATTGGGCTAGCCTTACGGTGGAGTCCAATCTTATTCTGCGAATTAAGGAAGCTCAGAAAGAGGACGGTGAGCTGTGGGCTATAGTTCAAAATGTGGAGGACGGCAAGCAATCAGAGTTTAGAGTTGATGATTCCGGTGTAGTATGGTTTGAGGATCGTCTCTGTGTTCCCAACGATCCTGAGCTTAAGGAGGCTGTTCTATCAGAGGCCCATAGTTCCCCTTTCACTATACATCCTGGTTCTACCAAGATGTACCGGGACCTTAAGCAACATTTCTGGTGGAATGGCATGAAACAGGATGTGGCTTCGTTCGTGTCTAAGTGTTTGACTTGCCAGCAGGTCAAGATTGAACACCAGAGAGCTAGTGGGTTGCTTCAGCCATTGGAGATTCCGAAGTGGAAATGGGAGGAGATTTCCATGGATTTTGTGACTGGTTTACCCCTTACTCGTAGGAAGCATGATGCGATTTGGGTGGTCGTTGATCGGCTAACCAAGTCTGCTCACTTCCTCCCTATTCGTGTGGACTACAGTGTTAGTAAATTGGCGGACATATTTCAGCAGGAAATCGTTAGGCTTCATGGCATGCCTACGGCTATTATATCAGATAGGGATCCTCGGTTTACGTCACGCTTCTGGAAGGGTTTGCATAAGGCATGGGATACGCGCCTTAAGTTCAGCACGGCTTTTCACCCTCAGACGGATGGTCAGTCGGAGAGGACCATTCAGACTTTAGAGGACATGTTGAGGGCATGTGCCTTAGAGTGGACTGGCAGCTGGGACGATTATTTGTGTTTGGTAGAGTTTGCTTATAATAACAGTTGGCATGCGAGTATTCGTATGGCTCCCTTTGAGATGTTATATGGTCGGAAATGTAGGGCTCCGGTTTGTTGGAACGAGGTAGGTGAACGCGTTATTGAGGGACCGGAGTTAGTTCAGATCGCTACTGAGAAAGTGGATGTTGCTAGGGAGAAGTTAAAGGAAGCTAGGGCTCGTCAAAAGAGTTACGCTGACAAGCATAGGCGTGACTTGGAGTTTAGCGTTGGTGATCGGGTGTTTCTTAAGGTTTCGCCGTTTCGAGGAGTTAAACGTTTTGGAATTAAGGGCAAGCTCAGTCCTCGATTCATTGGACCGTTTGAGATTTTGGATCGTATTGGAGAAGTTTCGTATCGTTTGGCTCTTCCTCCGCAGTTATCACATGTTCACGACGTCTTTCATGTATCTCTTCTGAGGGGATACAATTATCATCCTCTGCATGTGGTGTCTTACCCTCTTGATCAGATTCAGCCCGATATGTCTCTTCCGGAGGAGCCGGAAGCTGTCCTTGATCGCCAAGAGCGAGTTATGAGACGTAAAGTCATTCCTTTTGTTAAGATTCTTTGGCGGAATCACCCAGAGCGGGAAGCTACCTGGGAGACCGAGGAGTCTATTCGAGCTAGTTATCCTCATTTTGTTTTCTGAATTCTGGTATGTCTCGATCTTATTTCCGATTTGTTTTCATTCTGATTCTTTGCAAATTTCGGGGACGAAATTTTTCTTTTTAGAGGGGAAGAAGTTGTAAAACCCTAAAATCTAAAATGAGCAAAAAGACTAAAATGCCCCTGCTAGTTTAAAATTTAATTAAAAGCTTATAATGTATCAAATAAATTCCAAACTTCTGGCAATGCACATGTTATGATCCCAAATAATTTTGACAATATCATTTAACATTTATACAAGTAGTAAAAAGACTAAAATGCCCCTAGTAGTGCCGAATGGGATAATATCTAAGTTTATTATAATATAAAGTGTATTAAAATATGTAATCATGGAAATAATCAATCAAGTTATTTTGCTAACCAAAATTTCCGAAAATCCTGGTCAAACTCCCCTCCTATGACTCGGCACCCACTCTTAAAAACCAATCCACATTTTATTCTCTCAAACCCTAGTTGCCGAGTGGAAAGAGAAACACAAAGAAATCACCATAGCCTCCATTCGACCCATAAAAATTACCAAGGCATTTTTCTGAGTTCAAACACAATTCAAGGAGTCCTAGAAAAATCGTGTGGAGTCCATTTGATGCCCGATTCATTTTTGGTGGAATTATTTCTATCGCTAGCTAACTTTAAAGGTATAATTCGTATCTATTAAATCAAGCTTTGTAAAATTCGATTCTTATTTTTCCTGGAGTCCTTATGTCATGTATGATATGCGAAAAATATGTACAAGGTGATTTGATCCCAGTTGGAGTCGTGGAGAATTCTTCTTTTGTCGAGTATCCATCCGAGAAGAAATAATTCGTGTGGTCTTGTTCGATCGTCCTAAAAATCTTCTGGTATTTTTCCTGGCTTCCATTGATCGTATATAATCTAAGAAAAATAATAAAAATGATCCATGCAATGTAAATAATTCGTATGAAAATTCATGTATTATTAAACCCTAAAATCGAAATAATTTAAGATATTGTGTATGCGATTTTTCCAGGTTTATTAAATAATTTTCGTGGGTTCTATGACCTTAATATAACACTAGAAAAATACTCATTTGATTTGTTGAGGCTAAAAACTATTATTGGTGAATTATGTATTAATCGGCTAGAAAGAAAAATGAGAACAAAAATACTTAGCGTCGAACTAGGGTTCAAAAAGGGTTAGATCTGATTTAAAATGAATATTAATGATGTTGAAATGATTGCATGATGATGGGATTCGATTAGGGTTTCATTTGGTTAAAAATTGTGTATACCGATTTGAAATTAAATATGATAGGGTGTGTTTTGTCAATTATAAAACTCATGGACCATTTTTGTCGTGTTCTATAAATCATGGGTGACTTGTAAAAATTATAAAATGAAGGGCCTATATGTAGATTTTGTGAGAAAATGAATTAAGTTGGAATTGTTATATCGAATTGGGAAATTAATAAAAACAAGGACTAAATATGTAATTTCTGAAAAGTTAAGGTCGAATTGTGTTATAAATGATATTCAGGGACTAATGTGAAAGTTTGGATAATTTATTGGGCTAATATGTAATTATTATTAATTAATGATTTAAATGTAAATGTTAAGGACCTAATGTGTAACTTTATTAAAATAGAGGGACCAAACTTGTAATTTATAGAAACTTGGGGCTGTTTTGAATAAATAAATATATTCAGGGAATTATGTGTCATTTTGATAATTAAAGGGCTTGACATGTAACTATTGGTAATTAAATGTTGAAATTGTAAGTTTAAGGACTGAATATGTAATTTTGATAACTAGAGGGACTAAAGGTGTAAATCATGAATAATTATGGATACTTTCTCACAACATGATAAAATAAGTGTTCATGGAGAAATTTTGATAAAATAAGGGGCTAATGTGCAACTATGAATAATTGAAGGGTTAAAGTGTAACTTTTGTAACTAAGGGGTGTAAAATGTAAATTATGAAAACCTTAAGGACCAAAAGTGTAAATATGATAAAAATACTTTATTTCCAGCAAGTGTTAACCAAATTAAGCTATGTAATAAATATTGCTAAAAGTGGAAACTTTCTAATTATGGAAACTTTCTAAAAGTGGAAACTTACTAAAAAGGGGAAAGTTACTCAAAATGGAAAGATGGTTAATTAAGAATGATTTGTAATCCCCTTCTACTCCTTTAGGTGTGAAGAAGGAGAGACTTTGAGCTTTCCCTCATTTCTGTGCTTGTTTCCGTATTTGCTTTCGTCATAAGGTACGGATACTCTGCCCTTGTTCTGTAAGGGTTCTATACAGTGATGTTGACTTATGATTCGGTTAAGTTTTCTCCAAACCATTTGCTATGAACCCCATTTGTTTATGATCCTTTGCTTATGAACCTTGGTCTGTTGAACCTTTGATTTGGACCTTTGACACTAGTTCTGAACCTTTGATATGAACCCTTTGTTATGAACCTATTATGATGAACCTTATGATATGACACATTTGATATGATATGACTCTTAGTTGATACCCGAGCCACTTTTCTGTTACCTAGCCAGGAAGGTAACCTGGCCGTGTCTGTGATGCACCACTGGCATGACTCATGTGTGGGTGAGTGATTCCTCACACCGTCCCCATTCTGATTATGATATGCGCATTATTTTGATTATGATTATATATATGTTTCTGGGGGGCGTATGGATTGCAATCCTAGATCTGATCTGTTTAAGTGGATTTAACTGTATATGCTATGATATGATTTGTCTGGTGACTGGTGCTGTGTGCAATACACGCCTTTCACAACTATCTGGGAGCTGATCACTCCATTTGATACATGAGGTCACCCCTCATATTATCTGTTGCCTAAGAGGTATCCCCTCTGCATGTGTATGATGATGAGTATGATATGTTATGATATGTTTCTGGGCTCGTGGTAGATGACTATCCTATTCTTATCTTTATCCATTTGATTCTGATTTATACCTCATGATATTTCTCAGTGCTTCATTATGTTTCAGTTTCATTTCTTTGTTGTATTATGTATCTGTTCACTGAGCTTTGTAAGCTCAGCCGCACGTTTTCTTTTCCGTGTGCGGCAGGTATCTAGCTGGGAGATGGATTTATGCTTGGGATGAGAGTTAGAGGAGCTTTTACCTTAGATGATGTCCTACCCTAGTTTTACCATTTTATTTCAGCTTTTGGATATTGGATCTATTTCGTTATGTATTTCCTTGGGATTATTGCTTCCTTTCATTTGAGACTTATGTATTGAATGCCAGTCGTGTTGACTTGGTTTATTTCATGATTATGTTTATTGGCTTCCGCTGTGAATATGTATGTATGCTTTGATTTGTCACCATAATGTGATGCTTCTACCCTTGCCGGGTTGGGGTGTTACAGATAATTGCTCTCATCAAGTGAGCCTTTAGGGACAACGGCTCTCATCATGTAAGTGACAATTGCTCTTATCAAGCGTGCAAGCATTTAGGTACAACGGATCTCATCATGTAAATGGCAATTGCTCACATCAAGCTAGCAAGTATTTAGGGACAACGGCTCTCATCAAGTAACGGACAATTGCTCTCATTAAGTGAGCCTTTAGGGACATCGGCTCTTATCATGTAAGGGACAATTACTCTCTTAAAATGAGCCTTTAGGGACAACGACTCTCATCATGTAAGTGACAATTGCTCTTTTCAAGTATGCAAGCATTTACGGACAACAGCTCACATCATGTAAAGGGCAATTGCTCTCAACAAGTGAGCAAGTGTTTAGGGACAACGGCTCTCATCAAGTAAAGGACAATTTTGCTCTCATCAACTGTGCCTTTAGGGACAACCGCACTTATCATTTAGGGGACAATTGCCCACATAATGTGAGCCTTTAGGGACAATGGCTCTCATCATGTAAGTAACAATTGCTCTTATGAAGTGTTAGGGAAAACTGCTCTCATCATGTAAAGGGCAATTGCTCTCATCAAGTGAGCAAACATTTAGGGACAACGGCTCTCATCAATAAAAGGACAATTGGTCTCATCAAGTGAGCCTTTAGGGACAACCGCTCTCATCATATAAGGGACAATTGCCCTCATAAACTGGGCCTTTAGGGACAACGGCTGTCATCATGTAATTGAGAATTGCACTTATCAAGTGTGAAAGCATTTAGGGACAATGGATCTCATCATGTAAAGGGCAATTGCTCTCATCAATTAAGCAAACATTTAGGAACAACGGCTCTCATCAGGTAACGGACATTTACACTCATCAAGTGAGCCTTTAGGGAGGACGGCTCTCATCATGTTAGTGACAATTTCTCTTATCAAGTTTGCAAGCATTCAGGGACAACGGCTCTCATCATGTAGAGGGCAATTAATCTCATCAAGTGAGCAAGTGTTTAGGGACAACGACTTTCATCAAGTAACGGACAATTTCTCTCATCAAGTGAGCCTTTAGGGACAACGGCTCTCATCATGTTAGGGAAAATTGCCCTCATATGAGCCTTTAGGGACAACGGCTCTCATCATGTAAGTGACAATTGCATTTATCACGTCTGCAAGCATTTAGGGACAACAACTCTGTGACAAATGTTAATTTTCTCATTGTTAATTAATATTATATGAGTATTAATTATTTTTAAGCTAAGCATTTCTATGCGCATTTGCATGTTTCTTAGTGTTTTTGAGCATTTTTGGGAGCTGTCCCGCATACTGTAGCTTACAGTCACTGTAGAAAAAGTTTATTTTTGTCAGTAAGCCTAAATTATCACATTTCTGATAGTTACTGACAAGTTTTGAGTTTACTGAGAGCTTTCTCGCATTTTTCTAAAAAACAACCGCACGCGCGTACCGACAACACAGTACATATGGTAGCAGTCAAATAAATATATTTTTGAGTCAGTAATGATATTTTATTACATTTCTGACAAAAACGCGGATAAAACCTTTATTTTACGTAAACGTGTCCAAAAACGTCAAAACGGGACCTTACGGCTACGTTTTAAGCTCAAACCGACACACGATACACCAACGAGGAGTAAAAATTAAAATCACCCTCCCCCTAATACATGTGAAATCCGGCCAAGGTGTTTACTACACCACAAGAATCCAAAATATACCCACTAACACAATATATCAATATGTATAATACAAGTTTTACCTTAAATGACTCCAAACCAAAAGCTCTTATCCTTTTACATCATCTAACTTTGCCTAGATCATTCTTCTACCCAAAACTCACGGCTCAACCATAATTTCAAAGATTCATGAGTTTTTGTTGAAGTTCAAACTAATTAAAGTGTACATTTAAGCTTTTCGGGTTATTTGGAGCTTGGTTTGGGTAAATTTGGTGAAGCATTGGGTGTTCTTGGTTCACATCTCCACGTTAACTACATAATCATTGTTGCGTGTCGGCGCGGTTGCACTATTTTTGTTGATTAGCAGATTGCTGTTGTTGAAAGGTGAGTTCATGGCCCCTACTTTTACTGGTTTTAAACTATTTTGGGGGAGAATACATGCTTGTTTTAAACTAAATTCAAAGACTGTTTATTTGGCATATGAAATCTAGCATTGATTGTTTTACTTGAAATGTGATTGTTGTTAAATGCTAGACTGTTTACTTGAATGCCCTTTTTGGATGCATGATATATACATAGACCAGGGGTACTGGTCAGATATGTATAAGAGTGGTTTATTTGAATGCATTACATGTATACATGACACACATATCGACCAGGGGTACTGGGCGAATACATATAACAGGACCGGGTGTAACGGTCACATGACCAGGTGTAATGGTCACATTTTCGAGTGTAACGGACATACTACCAAGTGTAATAGTCATGGCGAGTGCACTGATTAACCAACCGATATAAGCTGATGTTCCACATTTATGCATACAAAAAACCTATGAACACACCAACCTCGTGTTGACACTTTAGCATGTATTTTCAGGTTTAAAGCGATAAACTAGTTGTGGAGGCTTTTGGCAGGGCATGGCATGGTCATAGAAGACTCTGATGTATTGGGACCACTTGAATTCTTTTATGGGCTTATATTTTCGCACCATTTTTGAAATGTTGTAAACAAATCACTTTGGAATATGAAATCTATTTTAAATGGTTGAGATAAAACCATTCTTTATACTTTGTATTGTGATACCAATTTAGTAGCACCCAAACATGTATGCTTCCGCTAAACCAGATTTTGGGGTTTTTACAGATTGTCATCAGAGCCTAGGTTATAGAGAACTGGGTATTTTTAAAACCTAGACTATAACCGCTTTTACGAAAACTTAACCCTATGACCGCCACGTGCCTGCCTGCCAAGCTGATGCCTCATTGTGATTTTTATTGCTAATATAATTGATGAGATGTGCAAACCGTTATCGCATAAGTATATCCATCTATTTTGGCTATCTACTATAAGTGTCTTTGACATACTTATACACACGCATCATACTCGTCGTGGCATTACACCTTTTCTTTATGCAATCTCATCAATCGTCCTCGAGTGTGGACATCCGCCTTAATTACTTAAGCAGCTTTTAAAACGTAAGGGACATATTATTGGTATAACTGAGCTGAGTATTCCAAAATTTATTGAACCTTGGTGGAATATAGACTGATCACCTATATTCGACCAGGGACAGTGGGACATAGCCTGATCACCTATGTCCGACTCAGAGGTAAATTTTGCAATAATCAGAGTGGTTATACTAGAATTATGTCCAGATTGATTTCCTACTTGATTTCTGAAAGTTTTAAAATTTCTGTGTGTACATAATCATTGTTTAACATGAACATTCACATCTACACACAATACACCTGGCACCACTATACTCCTCCATTTATATTGAATTTCCGATTGTCGCCGTCTGACCGTAATTTGCATCGGGTCGAGTTAGATCCGATTAGCACCGTTTGAATCCGAGTTACTTATTTGTAACCCTTAAGAGCGTTATAAGCCCGTCCGAGCTTACTGAAATGTTTGGGAATTGATTTTGGCTATGTTGGGATTTGATATTGGCTATGTTTGGATTGGTTTTGATTCTGATTGAATTCGGATTGTTTGATTTTGCGATTTTGGACGTCATCCAGGATTTGGATTTGTTATTAAGCTTTGCTTTGTTGTGGTTTTGTTACAGTCACCTCCACCTCAAACCCTACACTCAATTGATGTTGTACTTTCCGTGTTTTACATTAAGTACACTACTAAGAAAACCAACCGATTGCTAGTAGCAATCAACATCCTCCTTCAGAGTCGTACTCTGAACCCGCAAAATTCCCCAACCAACAGTGATCCTAGGTCCACAAAATCTGGAGACTCCAACGTCATCCCCAGTATAGACTGGATGTCGAAATACCACGATTGTGGGATCCGTTACCACCCAGGCAAGGCAAATGTAGTTGCCAATGCCCTCAGCAGAAAAGAGCGGATCAAACCCCTCAGAGTCAGATCGTTAGGAATGACGATCAGTTAACCTCTTCCTGCAAAAATTCTTGAGGCTCAGAGTGAGGCACTCAAGGATGAGGACCGACCACGCGAGAAAATTTACGGAATGCCAGGGAGTGAGAATGGCTTCGTAAAGAGATCCGATGGAGTCTTGTGTTATGGGGACAGGAGTTGGATCCCGCTACATGGAGAAATTCGTGATTTGTTTATGCACGAATCCCACAAATCTAAGTATATCTTGTCAAATCTAAGTACATCTTGTTTCTGGGCTTAAACTTGTAGTTTAGCCTAATCTCATGACAGTTCTTGTTTGATGAGTTGTGGAGTTAAGTTAGATTTCAGTTGAGGCTCAACTTAAACTACCGAAAATGTACTTAGATTTGAATAAGTGGTATTGGTGGCCAAACATGAAGGCCGAGATAGCTGAGTACGTCAGTAAATGTTTAACGTGCTTGAAGGTTAAGGCTGAACACCAGAGACCGTCAGGTCTGCTTATTCAACCTGAGATCCCAGAATGGAAATAGGAGCGTATTACTATGGATTTTATCACTAAGTTGCCTAAGACGTCGAGTGGTTATGATACGAATTGGATAATCGTTGACCGACTCACTAAATCAGCGCATTTCCTTCCTATAAAGGAAAATATTAGCATGGATAAACTCGCGCGACTGTATGTGAAGGAAATTGTCACGAGGCATGGTGTGCCTATTTCTATTATCTCTGATCGAGACAGTTGATTCACATCTTATTTTTTGGAGGTCGCTTCAGGATGCATTGGGAACCGACCTTGATATGAGTACAGCTTATCATCCTCAGACTGATGGTCAAAGTGAGAGGACCATTCAGACATTAGAGGACATGTTGAGAGCCTGTGTGATTAATTTCAGGAACGGCTGGGACAGGCATTTTCCTTTAGCCGAGTTTTCCTATAACAACAGTTATCACACCAGCATTAAAGCTGCACCGTATGAAGCACTTTATGGTCGTAAGTGCAGATTGCCAATTTGTTGGGCGGAAGTTGGAGAAAGCCAACTTACCGGACCGGAACTAGTCCACGAGACTACTGAAAAGATCGTGCAGATCAAGAGCCGAATGCAGGCGGCTCGTGACCGTCAGAAGAGTTATGCCCACAAAAGGCGGGAAACCCCTTGAGTTTCAAGTGGGAGAAAGTGATGTTTAAAGGTCTCGCCATGGAAAGGCGTGATCAGATTCGGCAAGCGTGGTAAGCTGAACCCCCGCTATATTGGACCTTTCGAAATTCTTGCTAGGATTGGGCCGGTAGCCTACCGACTCGAACTGCCATCTGAGCTCAGTGCTGTGCATGACGTTTTTCACGTCAGCAATTTAAAAAAGTGCTTATCTGATGAAAGTGCCGTTATCCCTTTGGATGAGATTTAGCTTGATGAGAGGTTAAATTTTATTGAGGAGCCGATTGAAATCATGGACCGGGAAGTGAAACGGCTAAAGCAGAGTCGTATCCCAATTGTAAAGGTCCGATGGAACTCTCGAAGAGGCCCCGAATACACTTGGGAGCGAGAGGACGAAATCAAGCGAAAATACCCTCATCTCTTTTCGAAACCAACGAGTAACGTAAATTGAAATCCGGGACTAATTTCCCGATTAGATGGGGAGACTATGACAAATGGTAATTTTCACGTTGTTAATTAATATTATATGAGTATTAATTATTTTTAAGCTAAGCATTTCTATTCTCATTTGCATGTTTCTGAGTGTTTTTGAGCATTTTTGGGAGCTGTCCCGCATACTGTAGCTTACAGTCACTGCAGTAAAAGTATATTTTTGTCAGTAAGCCTAAATTATCACATTTCTGATAGTTACTGATAAGTTCCGTAATTTACTGAGAGCTTTCTCGCATTTTTCTGAAAAACAACCGCACGCGCGTACCGACAACACAGTACAATGGTAGCAGTCAAATAAATATATTTTTGAGTCAGTAATGATATTTTATTACATTTCTAGCAAAAATGCGGATTAAAACTTTATTTTACGTAAACGTGTCCAAAAACTTTAAAACGGGACCTTACGGCTACGTTTTAAGCTCAAACCGACACACGATACACCACCGAGGAGTTAAAATTAAAATCACCCTCCCCCTAATACATGTGAAATCCGGCCAAGGTGTTTACTACACCACAAGAATCCAAAATATACCCACTAACACAATATATCAATATATATAATACAAGTTTTACCATAAATGACTCCAAACCAAAAGCTCTTATCCTTTTACATCATCTAACTTTGCCTAGATCATTCTTCTACCCAAAACTCACGGCTCAACCATAATTTCAAAGATTCATGAGTTTTTGTTGAAGTTCAAACTAATTAAAGTGTACATTCAAGCTTTTCGGGTTATTTGGAACTTGGTTTGGGTAAATTTGGTGAAGCATTGGGTGTTCTTGGTTCACATCTCCACGTTAACTACATAATCATTGTTGCGTGTCGGCGCGGTTGCACTATTTTTGTTGATTAGCAGATTGCTGTTGTTGAAAGGTGAGTTCATGGCCCCTACTTTTACTGGTTTTTTAAACTGTTTTGGGGGAGAATACATGCTTGTTTTAAACTAAATTCAAAGACTGTTTATTTGGCATATGAAATCTAGCATTGATTGTTTTACTTGAAATGTGATTGTTGTTATGTAACACCCCAACCCGACAAAGGTAAAGATGTCACGCAAATGGTTTCATATCAGATATAACAAAGCATGGTTACACACCACAAGACTTCTCATAAGGACAGAGATGGGTAAAACGAAATCAATAGTGTCGGAAACTTCATAGATACTTATCAAATAGCAAAACATATCCAGTACGTCATCGCCATAGAGGTTCTCGGAATGCCTGAAGAGGCGTCAAAGTGATTAACAAAAGAATCAGAGTGAAATGCGGGTCATTATCAAAATGATTAACAAAAGGGATTTGAAGATAAGGATCAAATGGTGTCAGGCCATTATTATGAAATTCTCAATGCCTTCAAGATTTAATCAGGTTCAAAACTTAGGTGGTGCAAAGCATAAGCTTTCACTTTCCAGAAGTGGTATCAACAGGATCTAACCAAAAGCAAGGCACGAATCAGAGTGATACGGAAGCAATGATGCTTAAACAAATGCCTTATAGTCTACCCATTCCTCACCGGTCAAAACTTAGGTTCCTATGGGAAATCCTAAAGAAATTTTCAAAGGTTGACTTACGAGTGCCTACAGGGAAAACTTAGTGGTCCTAACCTACACAGGCCAAGGGTAAATGTATTACGAAATCGCAGCCTGTCGCTCTGATACCATAATTGTAACACCCCAACCCGACAAAGGTAAAGATGTCACGCAAATGGTTTCATATCAGATATAACAAAGCATACATTCAAAAGTAATACAAAGATTCTCAAAGGTTACAGAAGAAATACTAAAATTACAAGGTTACAAAAGCAAATACAAATTCTAACAATGTAGTAACTTCTAATCGTCTCTAGGCCAAAATAATTATCAAGTCTTCTACGTCCAAAAGTCTCTTCACTCATACCCATCTTCCAACTAAAACCTGCCGCACACGAAAAGAAAACGTGCGGCTGAGCTTACAAAGCTCAGTGAACAGATACATATACAAAGCAAATAATAACGAAACAGAAATATAATGAATCACTGAGAATGTCATAAGGTAGAAACAAAGTAATAAAGTAATAAGGGAGATAAAGGATAGTCATCTACCACGAGCCCAGAAACTCAAAGTCATAATCTCAAAGTCAACATCTCAAAGTCATAGTCTCACAATCAGAGGGGATACCTCTTAGGCAACCAGATAATATGAGGGGTGTCCTCATGTATCATAATAGTGGAGTGATCAGCTCCCAGAAAATGTGAAAGGCGTGTATTGCACACAACACCAGTCACCTCAAAGTCATACTCAAAGTCATAGTTAAATCCACTAAACAAACAAATCTAGGATTGCAATCCATACGCCCCCAAACTCAAAGTCAATCTCAAAGTCAAGCAGCCGGCAGATAATATAAAAGGGACGGTGTGAGAAATCACTCCCCCACACAGGAGTCATGCCAGTGGTGCATCACAGACATGGCCAGGTTACCTTCCTGGCTAGGAAAGTACAAAAAAATGGCTCGGGTATCAAACTAAGAGTCATGTCTCAAAATCATAGCTCAAGGTCATATATCAAAAGGTGCATCTCAAAGTCATATCAAGAGTATTATCAAGGTTCATTCAAAGGGAACATAGCAATGGCTTGGGGAAATCTTAACTGAATCATAACTCAAAATCAATGCATAGTATATAAGAACCCTTACTGAAAAAGGGCGGAGTATCTGTACCTTATACCGCAACGGAAACACAATGGAAAATATAAAGATCGAAAGCAACTCCATCTTCAGCGAATCTACACGAATTCATGACTAACTTATTAAAACTTATTTAATTCAGATTACTTATTTTAGTCGGCTTCCATTTCTAGTAACTTCCCTTTTATAGCAGCTTTCCAAAATTATTAACTTTTTATATTTAGTACCATTGATAATTTAGGTTTACTATTGATAATTTAGTAAAGTTAAGGTTATTTATGACAAATTTCATAATCTAGAGTTTAAAATGTAGCTTACCAAAATTTAGAGGTTAATATGACATTTTAGCAAAATCCAGGGTTTAAAGTGCCAAAAGTTAAAGTTCTAACTTCATCCTATGAATTACCAATTCAACTATTCGCATAATACCTCATGCATGCCGTCTTCGTATAAACTTAATATAGGACGTAGCCGAAATCGATTCATTACTAGTTCCCAGTTTCTTGTTTTCAAGGTTTCTTTACACCATCGATTAAATAACGATTAATGGTGCATTTTATGTTAATACTTAGGGTCGAATAGGTTTGCTTAGACGCGGCTACACAATAGCCACAACTCACGATTCACAAAACCACTTCACTTTGACACAAGAAGTCACCACCCTCGGCACAAAAAGATCTCATGCATACTTACTACACACTGATTTGGTTTTTCTTGTTCTCATAATTATCACACACTCGTTTAGAAAGTACTAAGGGTGAATTTTCAAAAGTATTTAAGATCCACATATGGGCTGTTAAACACTACATAACAACAGCCACATGATGGTCAAATATTGTTTCATTGTATGACTTATTATTTTACAAGGCATGCGTGTTTCTTGAGGTATCAATTTAGTGCACGCTATATTTTTAAGACCAATATATTTCATGCGTTTTAAGAGTCACAGTGGCTGTTGAAAACAAGACATGATCGGAATGAAAAAAAGAAAAACATGCATGCGACACAAAAAGCCTTCATACGTACCACTCCAAACTAAGCCACATTCGACTCCAGGTTCCCATGCACACCCGTACGAGACACGAACCAACCCTACCCCGATTTAACCCACGTCGACCTTTATTAAAAGATTTGCGATGACCACCAAGGCTGGAACCAGGTGACTAGACAAGAACAGCACCACACTCGACACATCTTTTTTTTATATATATACACACGATGGACAGCATGTTAAGTCTCGACAAAATTGCACATATCGCGACACAAAATTTTGCCGCACCCACGACCCATTATTCAGCCAACACTCGTCACAAGGTTGGTCTTAACGTGGCATATTTATTATGAAGGTTTATTCAAGGCTTTAGTCGAATAACAAAGATCATATAAGAGTCTTAATACCAGTAGATTCGAAGGATCCAGCCCAGAAACAAAGATCGTCATTTAATATCAGTTTCATGATTTCATGTGACCAAAATATATACGTTATTCGTATTAAGTTTTTATCATAGCCACCAAATGACACGAAGATCTGATTATCCAGTTCACCTTACATGTTTTTCGTTTAGATTATAGATCATATATGAATGTGTCGACTGGATAGAACAAAGGAGATGGAGATACCTTGCTTGGATTGTACATTGAAACAAGAACACGAGACGTGATACAAGCGAACCAAACCCTACGAAACGAACACAGTACCCTTCGAACAATCGTCACCACGATCAAAACTCTTCAACGCTTAGTCGTATTTCTGGTTACCAAGGGCAGGAGGAATCGGTTGGTTATTTGTTAGATATTTGTGTTAATATGATTTCTAATCTTTCGAATGGGAGCAGGCAAGAGGCGAATATCATTTATTAATAAATGAGACAGAGAATTTTTGTGTTTGTAAGTCTTCAAATTTTTTCGGATGGGAGAAGGCAAGAGGCGAATATCATTTAGAAGGAAGGAGAATATAATTATAACAAAAGGTGAAAAGGAGCGTGGGTCTTCAAAATGGAAAGGTAGTAATTGTCATTCAATTGGCCCTTAATTGTGTTTGAATATATCTATAATGTGCTTGCCTTCTAATTTCTCATGAGATTTCTTTTTGATAATGACGTGAAGAGGGGAGTTAAGCTAGGAAGGTTAGGTGTCATTGATTCGTGATTTTTTATAATTTTTGAAATGTCAAAATGTATAATCAAATAAAATTATTTTGATTCATATCTAACTCATTCCCGAAGATTTGGAATTGTTTTGGTATTTTATAAGCTTTTAAATCAAAATTTAAAATAGTAAGGGCATTTTGGTCATTTTGCATGTTTCAGATTTTAGGGTTTTACAACTCTTCCCCTCTAACAGAAAATTTTCGTCCTCGAAATTTGAAGTCGCAAGGTGAAACGGAGTCGTAGCAATCGCAAGAGATCGTCACAAACATTTTCATGCCCGAGGAGGTTCTTTCGAAAAGATCTTCAGACCAAAAGTTTCTCATGAATCGAATCAAAATGAGGTGGGTTCAAATTTCTCAGGAGGAAACAAAATAAGTTGATCTTGATCAAAAGGTCCATGCAACAAAAATGGAGGATAGGTGAATCTTTCCGGAAAGCTCATATGGAATTTCAAATCGAATTAATTGCACCAACAGTAGGAAGTTCTAAAAGGAGTTTCAGGACTCATAACTGAGGTCAACAGAATTCAAATCGTGTGTTCAAACTCAATCAGATATCTAATGGACGAAAGCAGAGTATACGGATAGATAGGATGAACCTAAAGTCTCACTAATCACAGATAATCCGACGGAGATCAAATTCTAAACTTCTTAGGTACTCCCCGAGATATCCTATGCCCACAACAAGTGCACGTTATATGATGTAAGTATTATCACGTTGGCCAGACGTCATAATACTGGCATCATATAAATATGCCCTCATGATGGTCATACTTTATCTCAAGTCATAATCAAAACCACCTATCTTAATCCACCTAGTACTTCTACAGTATCAGAGGTCAACAAAAACAATTGCCACAGTCCAGAGAGAAAACAAAACTATTCGCAAGAGTATCAAAATCCCAGATTGCCTAGCAGAAGTGAGGTACGCCGTCACCAGTATCATATCTTCCACAACTCGCCAAAATCTCTCAAACAAAGCTATCACCGAACATACAAAAAATAAACACGAACTGAAATGCTTCTAGGAAACTTAAATCATCAAGGATCTTATTAATCTTCAAGAACTTCGGCCTTCATAAAATCTAATCTTCCAAACATGAAGGGTCTGTTTCCCGATCCCGCTCATTCAACACCTCCAATCTCTTCAAGTCCTGCTAGTCTGTCTTCGTCTGTCCCTCAATCGGAAATGAAACCAAAGTCGTAAACTTGTGTCTGGGTCGTCGAGCCTCCTGCAGTTCTTCTTGGAATGTGATGGAGCAACGTGGATTTCTGGCACGGTCTTTAAATCTCTCCATCATCCAGTCTGCTTCCGCTCTCAATTCATCTCAGTACAACTAAGATGAATAGGGAAGTGGGACTGCATGTCTTCATCAGCTCCAGGTTCGCCATCTTGACTAGAATTTCTTCTTCTGCATCGTCAACACTTCTGCCTTGTAAAGAATGTCTCCACTCTTCGGGGTAGTCTCCATTGTCGTCAACTCCAGGTCATGCAAGGAACACCGTTGTCTCAAACGACATCAATCTCTCAGAATACACAAATGATCCTCAAATCTCTAACAAGGTGCAAAATGATTTTCATGTTCTTCCTCGTCTCCGAATGTACCATTAAGTCATACAATGACCATATGCCCAGTACTCATGAGAAAATATCATCTATCAAATTCACCAAGATTGTCAGAGCTTTAGCTAATACTATTAGCGTCATTAACCATCATGGCAGTCGTTTACGAATACGGAAGGCGATTTCAAGAATAGTATCAATTCATCAGAAAGGAAACTTCGCGCTCTGAATTTAAACAAAACACATAGTCGTTCCAGGGTGGAGGAATATTGGCTTCTAACAGTAATACGGTTCAGCTTCCATACATATCTCCAGTTACCATCCTTCTTTATCGCGAACGAAACTAAAACATGCCCAGAAGATACACTTAAGTAAACTCACTTCCTGGTCTTCGGTTGCTGCTCTTCCCGGTTGCTCCAGTCAATTGGTATGATCCGAAAGACATCTTCGTTTAGTGACTAGAATCTCTCGGTATCATGTCAAATCTTACTTCATACTCCGGTGGAAAAACTTGACGTCCAACAGGGATTATGTTCAAGAAGTTCAGGGTGCCAAATAACGTTCAATACAAGGTTCATGTTCAGAAAAACTCAAGGTGCCAAAAGGCTTCTACGATGAGGTTCATTTATTGGTGTACGAAATGGTTTCAAAAAAAAACTTTATAACCGCGAAAGTAACACACGAGTCTCCAGAGTAATAGCGAACGTTTAACAATCGGAAATCATGGTAGGGAGTTCAAAATTGTTGCAAACGTTAAAGGTGAGACATAGAAGGGTAGTTGTCAATATTTGACTGATCATTCCACAATTTCCTTGTCAGAATAAAATCGAAGTTAACTATTCAAAGAAAGACGGTTCGCAAATCAAAGCTATATCATTAGAAGTGAGGAAGAAAACATTCTTATACTCATGGTTACACACCACAAGACTTCTCATAAGGACAGAGATGGGTAAAACGAAATCAATAGTGTCGGAAACTTCATAGATACTTATCAAATAGCAAAACATATCCAGTACGTCATCGCCATAGAGGTTCTCGGAATGCCTGAAGAGGCGTCAAAGTGATTAACAAAAGAATCAGAGTGAAATGCGGGTCATTATCAAAATGATTAACAAAAGGGATTTGAAGATAAGGATCAAATGGTGTCAGGCCATTATTATGAAATTCTCAATGCCTTCAAGATTTAATCAGGTTCAAAACTTAGGTGGTGCAAAGCATAAGCTTTCACTTTCCAGAAGTGGTATCAACAGGATCTAACCAAAAGCAAGGCACGAATCAGAGTGATACGGAAGCAATGATGCTTAAACAAATGCCTTATAGTCTACCCATTCCTCACCGGTCAAAACTTAGGTTCCTATGGGAAATCCTAAAGAAATTTTCAAAGGTTGACTTACGAGTGCCTACAGGGAAAACTTAGTGGTCCTAACCTACACAGGCCAAGGGTAAATGTATTACGAAATCGCAGCCTGTCGCTCTGATACCATAATTGTAACACCCCAACCCGACAAGGGTAAAGATGTCACGCAAATGGTTTCATATCAGATATAACAAAGCATACATTCAAAAGTAATACAAAGATTCTCAAAGGTTACAGAAGAAATACTAAAATTACAAGGTTACAAAAGCAAATACAAATTCTAACAATGTAGTAACTTCTAATCATCTCTAGGCCAAAATAATTATCAAGTCTTCTATGTCCAAAAGTCTCTTCACTCATACCCATCTTCCAACTAAAACCTGCCGCACACGAAAAGAAAACGTGCGGCTGAGCTTACAAAGCTCAGTGAACAGATACATATACAAAGCAAATAATAACGAAACAGAAATATAATGAATCACTGAGAATGTCATAAGGTAGAAACAAAGTAATAAAGTAATAAGGGAGATAAAGGATAGTCATCTACCACGAGCCCAGAAACTCAAAGTCATAATCTCAAAGTCAACATCTCAAAGTCATAGTCTCACAATCAGAGGGGATACCTCTTAGGCAACCAGATAATATGAGGGGTGTCCTCATGTATCATAATAGTGGAGTGATCAGCTCCCAGAAAATGTGAAAGGCGTGTATTGCACACAACACCAGTCACCTCAAAGTCATACTCAAAGTCATAGTTAAATCCACTAAACAAACAAATCTAGGATTGCAATCCATACGCCCCCAAACTCAAAGTCAATCTCAAAGTCAAGCAGCCGGCAGATAATATAAAAGGGACGGTGTGAGAAATCACTCCCCCACACAGGAGTCATGCCAGTGGTGCATCACAGACATGGCCAGGTTACCTTCCTGGCTAGGAAAGTACAAAAAAATGGCTCGGGTATCAAACTAAGAGTCATGTCTCAAAATCATAGCTCAAGGTCATATATCAAAAGGTGCATCTCAAAGTCATATCAAGAGTATTATCAAGGTTCATTCAAAGGGAACATAGCAATGGCTTGGGGAAATCTTAACTGAATCATAACTCAAAATCAATGCATAGTATATAAGAACCCTTACTGAAAAAGGGCGGAGTATCTGTACCTTATACCGCAAACGGAAACACAATGGAAAATATAAAGATCGAAAGCAACTCCATCTTCAGCGAATCTACACGAATTCATGACTAACTTATTAAAACTTATTTAATTCAGATTACTTATTTTAGTCGGCTTCCATTTCTAGTAACTTCCCTTTTATAGCAGCTTTCCAAAATTATTAACTTTTTATATTTAGTACCATTGATAATTTAGGTTTACTATTGATAATTTAGTAAAGTTAAGGTTATTTATGACAAATTTCATAATCTAGAGTTTAAAATGTAGCTTACCAAAATTTAGAGGTTAATATGACATTTTAGCAAAATCCAGGGTTTAAAGTGCCAAAAGTTAAAGTTCTAACTTCATCCTATGAATTACCAATTCAACTATTCGCATAATACCTCATGCATGCCGTCTTCGTATAAACTTAATATAGGACGTAGCCGAAATCGATTCATTACTAGTTCCCAGTTTCTTGTTTTCAAGGTTTCTTTACACCATCGATTAAATAACGATTAATGGTGCATTTTATGTTAATACTTAGGGTCGAATAGGTTTGCTTAGACGCGGCTACACAATAGCCACAACTCACGATTCACAAAACCACTTCACTTTGACACAAGAAGTCACCACCCTCGGCACAAAAAGATCTCATGCATACTTACTACACACTGATTTGGTTTTTCTTGTTCTCATAATTATCACACACTCGTTTAGAAAGTACTAAGGGTGCATTTTCAAAAGTATTTAAGATCCACATATGGGCTGTTAAACACTACATAACAACAGCCACATGATGGTCAAATATTGTTTCATTGTATGACTTATTATTTTACAAGGCATGCGTGTTTCTTGAGGTATCAATTTAGTGCACGCTATATTTTTAAGACCAATATATTTCATGCGTTTTAAGAGTCACAGTGGCTGTTGAAAACAAGACATGATCGGAATGAAAAAAAGAAAAACATGCATGCGACACAAAAAGCCTTCATACGTACCACTCCAAACTAAGCCACATTCGACTCCAGGTTCCCATGCACACCCGTACGAGACACGAACCAACCCTACCCCGATTTAACCCACGTCGACCTTTATTAAAAGATTTGTGATGACCACCAAGGCTGGAACCAGGTGACTAGACAAGAACAGCACCACACTCGACACATCTTTTTTTTATATATATACACACGATGGACAGCATGTTAAGTCTCGACAAAATTGCACATATCGCGACACAAAATTTTGCCGCACCCACGACCCATTATTCAGCCAACACTCGTCACAAGGTTGGTCTTAACGTGGCATATTTATTATGAAGGTTTATTCAAGGCTTTAGTCGAATAACAAAGATCATATAAGAGTCTTAATACCAGTAGATTCGAAGGATCCAGCCCAGAAACAAAGATCGTCATTTAATATCAGTTTCATGATTTCATGTGACCAAAATATATACGTTATTCGTATTAAGTTTTTATCATAGCCACCAAATGACACGAAGATCTGATTATCCAGTTCACCTTACATGTTTTTCGTTTAGATTATAGATCATATATGAATGTGTCGACTGGATAGAACAAAGGAGATGGAGATACCTTGCTTGGATTGTACATTGAAACAAGAACACGAGACGTGATACAAGCGAACCAAACCCTACGAAACGAACACAGTACCCTTCGAACAATCGTCACCACGATCAAAACTCTTCAACGCTTAGTCGTATTTCTGGTTACCAAGGGCAGGAGGAATCGGTTGGTTATTTGTTAGATATTTGTGTTAATATGATTTCTAATCTTTCGAATGGGAGCAGGCAAGAGGCGAATATCATTTATTAATAAATGAGACAGAGAATTTTTGTGTTTGTAAGTCTTCAAATTTTTTCGGATGGGAGAAGGCAAGAGGCGAATATCATTTAGAAGGAAGGAGAATATAATTATAACAAAAGGTGAAAAGGAGCGTGGGTCTTCAAAATGGCAAGGTAGTAATTGTCATTCAATTGGCCCTTAATTGTGTTTGAATATATCTATAATGTGCTTGCCTTCTAATTTCTCATGAGATTTCTTTTTGATAATGACGTGAAGAGGGGAGTTAAGCTAGGAAGGTTAGGTGTCATTGATTCGTGATTTTTTATAATTTTTGAAATGTCAAAATGTATAATCAAATAAAATTATTTTGATTCATATCTAACTCATTCCCGAAGATTTGGAATTGTTTTGGTATTTTATAAGCTTTTAAATCAAAATTTAAAATAGTAAGGGCATTTTGGTCATTTTGCATGTTTCAGATTTTAGGGTTTTACATGTGATTGTTGTTAAATGCTAGACTGTTTACTTGAATGCCCTTTTTGGATGCATGATATATACATAGACCAGGGGTACTGGTCAGATATGTATAAGAGTGGTTTATTTGAATGCATTACATGTATACATGACACACATATCGACCAGGGGTACTGGGCGAAGACATATAACAGGACCGGGTGTAACGGTCACATGACCAGGTGTAATGGTCACATTTTCGAGTGTAACGGACATACTACCAAGTGTAATAGTCATGGCGAGTGCACTGATTAACCAACCGATATAAGCTGATGTTCCACATTTATGCATACAAAAAGCCTATGAACACACCAACCTCGTGTTGACACTTTAGCATGGAGGCTTTTGGCAGGGCATGGCATGGTCGTAGAAGACTCTGATGTATTGGGACCACTTGAATTCTTTTATGGGCTTATATTTTCGCACCATTTTTGAAATGTTGTAAACAAATCACTTTGGAATATGAAATCTATTTTAAATGGTTGAGATAAAACCAATCTTTATACATTGTGTTGTGATACCAATTTAGTAGCACCCAAAAACCAGATTTTGGGGTTGTTACAAACTCTCATCATGTAATCGGAAATTGCTCGCATCAATTAAACAAACATTTAGACCATTTCTTGAGAATTATTGGTTATTTGCGTATCATCCAAGGACCTCCTTCCAAAAAAGCTTCTAAACCAGATAATGTATCAAATTTAAAGAAAAAGAAGCCTTTGGAATTCGTCATGATCTTCTTAAGACCATTTTGCCCAGTTACTCCTAGCATAGTACTCAACAACAGGAAACGCCATCCTTTTTCCAATAAAATAGCCATATAAAGTATGTTCCAACCGAGAACTAGCCTTTCAACAACTTTACGGGGAATAGAAATGTTAACACCTTCAAATACGGGTTCGGCAATAGGAGATTCATGAGGCGATTTAGGGATCGAAGATTGAAGATTAGCTTCAACCTTAAAAGCCTTCTACAAACCATCTATAGCAGCCAATACCCTTTTGCGAACATCACTCTCCAAAACAGCCCACAACGGATATTTACCCTCTTCAATATTCTTCGTGAAATCGTCAATATCCTCAGTAGTTTTAATCGACACACCAAAAAAAGCCTGAATGTAATCGAGACCAGTGACATCATTTAGACTTGAAGCACTTACATGACCAATACCACCAGTAGACAAACTCCCAACCGAACCAGATTCATTAGCAACACTAAAATTAGTGTTTACAGAATCATAACGAGCTGCATCTTGAGGGGGAGCAGCCAACACCGATTCACCAAAGCTAACCGTAGGATACCCATCAGTAGCAGGTACTACGGTTTCAGTAACATGATCAACTAAACTCGATTTAGGGTTTAACACCCTCATTGCCTTCTTAGGTTGGGAACCACCAGCTTTACCATTAAGAAAATTCAAACGAGCAGCCACTGAACGAGATAATTCAGCATTCTTTTCCTCCAAACTCACCACCGATGGTGGCATAGTTGGATACTTCTCTCCCATATTCGACATCACCCAAACAAAACCCTAACTGAACAAATCAAGCAGATCGTATGCAAGACAAGAAGAATAACGTAAGATCTTCAAGACAAATGAATAAAACCCTTGTTAAACTAGGGTTTATAAGCATCAACGTGCAAATAATCAACCCATAACCAGAATTCGATCAATGATAAAGGATGACGTGGTCGGTTTGATGGTTGTATTAATAAGTAATATTAAACCGACTAAAGAAACCCTAAAACTTGTGATTATAGAAAACCCTAAAAAAAAGCTAAAAACAATCGTGTAATTAACCCAAATCAAGTAATGAATCAAGATAGATCATATACAGGATATAAACAACACTAAATTCAGAATTGAATTGGAGATAATTGAATTCGATTGATAGAAAGAAACGATTTAGGGTTTTGAAACAGGATCGCCAAAATTCGCCCTAATTTTTAGGAGGGAGAGTATGTACGTATGGTATGTAGAGATCGATCATGTTATTGGTGTTAGCGTTGTGTTTCATCTAGTATTGGAGGGTTTGTTAATGGGACGATAGTAATAGTCGTGAACCAGAATTACCATTTTGTTTACCCTTGCCTTTCTTGGTTTTAACCTCCTCAAATCCATTATCAGTAACAAATGGTTTTGGAATGACAGCTTTAGGTTGCTTAGGGCATTGGTCATCATGATGCCCAAATATTTTGCATGTCGAACAACCGGGGGGGGGGGGCTGCCATTCATACTCGATATCAATCGTTTCCATTGAGTGGCCAGACCCGTCAAGGAAAGGGAAAAGCACAACCAACGAGTCTCTTAAAGGCATAACAGATGAAACCCATTTTTAGTCGAGAATTGGAAAAAGAAAAATCCATTCTTGAGCATTACACGTTCAAGACCATATTTTGCCCAAGTATTCTTAACATACGTTTCAACTATTGGAAAGGCAAGGCGTTTTCTAATAAATTTCCCGTAAAGGGTATTAGCAAATCTATTACTAACCTCCTCAACTGAAGCCAATGGTATTGCCAAATCAGCATGTGGTACTGATTCAGATGTTGTTAGAGAGCATATGTTAATCGTTTTTGACTTTGGTTGTTCATTCAACATAGAAGCATAGGAGTGTTTTGTGTTACCAGCCATATGATCCCTAACATCATCGTGTACAGGAGCCCTTTCATCGTTCGAAACCTCAACATGTTCCTCTCATTAAGGGATGAAACAGGTTGCTATTGAATTGGTGTTTCATTAAGCACATTTCGAAAAGCTTTCATAGGCTTTCCATCCGTTCCAAGTCTCTTGCCATCCATATTCTTAAACATAGCAACTAAACTGCTAAGCAACAAACTACCTTTCTCTTTATCACTCAAGACCATTACCCATAGAAAACAAATAATAACCCAGAAAACAACAATTAAGGAATAAACGAAAAAAACCCCCTAAAAAGTTAGGGTTTCACAGCAGCCGCACCACCTTAATCAACAGCCATTAATAGCATCAAACAAAGGTAATAATGGGGAATAATTATCCTATGAAGCGCCGAAAAAATAAAGACAAAAAATGCAAACCCTAAACAGAAGAAAAATCGTAAACCCTAAACCATGGAAGAACGACAACCCAATAAAAACTTATTAAAGCAACATAACAACGTTAATCAGCAATAACTGGTTGTTATCAGGTCTAGTGATCAATCAATGGATGGTTTAGACGATCATAATTAAAAGAGATAAAAGGGTTGCCATTTTCGTAATTTCTAGAGAGAGAAAGGAACGTCCCTAAATGCTTGCACACTTGATAAGAGCAATTGCCACTTACATGATGAGAGCCGTTCACCCAAAAGGCTAACTTTATTAGCGCAATAGTCTTTTAGGGGGTCATTTAAGCCCTAAATCGTATTTATTTGATCAAATATTGCTCTAAATCGTTCCTTTTGTCATTTTAGGTACTTTGGAGAAGAAATATGGAAAAGGAAGCATTTTGGATGTTTTTGGAGCATAAAAGTGAAGAAAACGACAAAGTCTCAAAATCGGCTGGAAAAGTACCCTTGACGGCGTCAAGTATTGCTCTTGACGGCGTCATGGCTTGGCAAAAGAGGTGGATATGAAAAATACACATGATAAGCCAGAGAATTTTACAATGAATTTCTGACGGCGTCACCCTTTAAGGTGATCAAGGCCATCACAGTTTAAGTTAAAGAGGGACGGCGTCAAGCCCATTTCTGACGGCGTCAAGCCTTGATAAGCCAGAGCGGATTTTGGAGCACTAAAGAGGGACGGCGTCAAGAAGGCCATCCGGGAACCCTAGACACGGCGAGGTGACGGCGTCAGGATCTACAACGTGACGCCGTCAGCCCTTAAACTCTATATATAGTTTTGCAATATTTTGTCATTAGTGTGCAACTTTGTGAGGAGAAACCCAAAGACGAATTTCTGCCATTTTTAAGGGTTTTCATACCCTTGGATCTCCCATGTTTAATTGAAGATAAGTAATTGTTTAATCAATCAATATGTCTATGTGTTGTTTGATTATATCTTGTTCTTGTCTTTTGATTAACATGCTAGGCTAGATTTATCTTGTGTTTGCTTAGATCTAATGAAACCTAGCTATTGATTATCGGTTATTAGTGTGTTATTAATTGTATTGAATGATTGTTTATCGATGTTAGACTTAAGAAAACTGGCTAACCTCCTATACGGTAACTTGCTTGAACGTCTTAAGAAACATGAACCGATGCGTACTAGGTTTTTATGGTTGTATTTAATGCATGAGCGAATTCTAGTGATCCCATGTTAGGAGCTTCCTAGCCGGCTCGACATAGGAGTGAAGTAGGAGCTTGTAGAGTTGGGGAAGTACGTACGCCACCCCACGATTGATATTAAGGAATACACCCGTCATCCACGCAGTTAATACACACTAATCAACCGGTAAAAGATAGTTAGGGAGTAAGGAAATCTAAGTAAACACATTTCTCTCCACATAAGTTTCACAACATTTTCATTTTCAGTTATTTTATTTTATTTGCATTTGTAGTTATTTGGGTTAGTTGACTAGCAACTAATTCCGCCCACTCCTTAAAACCCGAGATTTTACTTGCTTTCATAAAAAAATATAAAAAAATACAAAAAGAATCTTCCCTCACCCTTAGACCTACTAAAGTAGTTTTTCATACCTAACGAACACTATTCCCTGTGGAGAACGATCAATCCCCCGTACTTACCACTACACTATACTACATCGGTCAGGTACACTGCCTGGTGGGGTTGTAAGCCTCTTGAGATCCCTCGAGAGGTAAAACCTGTTGTAAGGTCGCAAAACCACGCATCAAGTTTTTGGCGCCGCTGCCGGGGAATAGTTATTGTTTAGGTTGAATTTTTATTTTATTAGGTCTACTCACTAGATTCCTTTCTAGTGAGATTTTTATTTTCTTTTTCTAGGTTTTCTTTAGTCTATCTTTTTTCTTCGTTTCTGTGTTCGTAACCATTACCATCCGACATCATGGAAGATGGTAATATCCTTGATCCCAACAACCCACCACCACAACAACCACCACCACCTCCTAGAGCCCGTACCTTAGGAGACTACTCCCGTCCTAGCCACCATGGCTATCGAAACACCATTGAGCTCACTCAAGGAGCCAATGTCACTCCCTTGCGATCCGACACCATCCGGTTGGTGCAAAGCGGATGCGCATTCCATGAACTTCGTTCCGAAGATCCTAATCAACATCTCAAGGACTTTCTCAAAATTGTTGATTCTATAGACCTTGATGTTGCCACTCGAGAGACGACCCGACTGCGTCTCTTTCAATTCTCTCTGCGGGACCAAGCTAGTCAATGGCTAGAGCGTCTACCCGCAGGATCCATCACCTCTTGGGATGATCTCACCACTCGTTTCCTTGCTCAGTTTTTCCCACCGGGAAGAACTACCAAGCTAAGGAATGATATCTTGATGTTCCAACAACGTCAAGGCGAAACCCTCTACGAGGCATGGACTCGATTCAAGGACTTACTCCAAAAAGTCCCTCACCATGGCATGGATACTTGGCTACAAATCCAACTATTTTATGATGGCGTAAACCATCAAACTAGAAGAGCCATAGATTACGCTGCCAATGGAAGGCTGAGCAGGCTCAGTGTCGATAAGTGCTGGGAAGTCATTGAGGACTTAGCACAGTACGAAGAAGAAGAATGGAAAGACTCAACGTTCTCGGAAGAAGGGATTTTAAATTGCATGAGTGCAACCCAAGAACAGCTGTTCGAAAACATAAAAAGGCAGGTTGAGAGATTAATGAAAGCTGAGACACCTACGGCTAATGAAAATCCCGATGAGTGCGTGAACACAATTGGTAAACATACGTTTCATCAATTCTCACGACAAGATGAATTTGAAGGGATAATGCTAACTTTCGTGAACAACCAAGAGAGACGGATTCAGGAATTAGAGACTCAATTGAAAAACACCCAAGATATGTTCATGGAACTAGCAGAAAAATTTATCGCGAGAATAAAAGAGAAGATTAGGGAAGAAGCTTCACACAAAAAGATCGAGAAGATCTTTGAACTCCCGGTCCCTAATGAACCATACAACGAATGGGATGATGAAACCCCTCTCCCCGAGCCTTCACCTTTAAAACCCTCTTATCCATTTGGATCCCCTCGCGAGAAAAAGAATTCTCAAGATCATAGCATTTTCGTGGGAAGCATGGTTGTCACGCTCCCTAACTTTCATGAAGCTAGGAAACGATCTTTTGGCTTTAAGCCAGGTGTGAGAAGAACTCAATTAAAGCACACCCTCATTTCGAAAACCCCCTGAAAAAGTTCCTCTCACTCCCTGAATACCTGCCGTGATGGAAATTGGAACCTGAATGAGACGTCAACCGGCCCTTTCCAACATTTTACTACATCCTGTGACAGTAACAAAACATCTGACCCAGGAGGAACTTGTTAACGAGACTAGCTATCAGGGTTATTGACCCTGACTAGCTGCTCCCTTAAAGTACAAGGGGCTCATTTGTAAACTGGCACAAAGTGGTAAATTACGCTGGTCTGACGGCGTCAGACTATGAACGTGACGCCGTCACCCAGTCTGCACAGCAATAATAACTTTACTTCCATCACTTTCATCACAAACCCGACAAGCCATATCCACTCCAACCCCACCCACGAATTTTCAAGGTCAAATTCACCGACTTTCGTTGCCAATCTCCACGTGGTAAGTAATTCTTATTCATTCTTTTCGCTTTAATTACTCATAGGATTCTTAAATTTCGAAAACCCCCAACTCATGAAACCCTAGGATTGATTCATGCCTAGAACTCATAATGCCTTTAATTAGTGTTATTTAGCAATGATTAAAGCACTTGATGATTGGCAATCAAATGGGTTTATTCACTAATTGGGTGGCCACGAATTTGAACCATAACCTATGATCCAATCACCCATTTTGCTGCAAAAAGGGGCGTTTGGTTTATAAGCTTGAAGTTTGGATATTGATTTTTCCCTCGTAATTTTGGATTTGAATTCGGTCGAACCTGACGGCGTCACCTAGCAAAGGGTGACGGCGTCAGACTTGTCTGATGCTCAACCAATTCTTTGATTCACAAATTAACCCTTTTTTGTTCCTCCTTGCTTTGTTCCAGATAATGAGTAAGCGTCAAAGACCTAGCAGAGGGAGTTCTTCTAGATCTCAACAAGAGAACTTTGGCGACACGGTCCTCAGTTGGGGTGTCTTCGATGACGATGCTGCCACAACTAAATACACCCAATTGCTACAACATAAAGTTGAAAATGGGGCCGTGGTAGATTGGAGCTTTTTGAGGAGGGAAGGTCTTGAGCAAACCTTTCTCCAAAGCTTTCAGATGGATGAATTTACCGGCCCTCAGTGGGAAAACCTGTTTAGAATTCAAGAGCCGGTCTATGACGAATTGGTACGTGAATTCTTTGCCACTTTTCACTTTGACATGGCCGAGGCAAGGACTGATGTGGGCAGGACCACAATCTATTTTAGGCTGGGGGGTGAGCTTAGGACATGCTCGGTTACTGAGTTTGGATGGAGACTTGGGTTGTACAGTCAGCATGAAACCACTCAAGCAGGGTTCATGCCTAGGTTGTTGCATGGAGAAACAATGAGGAATGATTTTAGATGTTCCATGTTCTGGCCGACTATTAGGGATGGTGTGTACACCTCGACTAATGTGGCCTCTCAAATCAGGGAGCCTAGAGTTAGGTTGACCCATAGATGTCTCACCTACAGCTTGATAGGGCGCCACAGCTCTCACCACCGTGTCACTGCTTCAGACCTCTTCTATTTGTACACCATTTACTCTGATGAGGTTTACTGCAACATCCCATTTTGGGTAGCTAGCTTTCTGAATGGTGGAGTTGGGGAAAGGGAAGGAGATAGGATTTATGGTGGGATGTTTATCACCCGGCTGGCCCGATCCTATGGAGTCCTCAGGCCCGAGGTCATGAGGTATTTGAGTGGTGGTGATGCATGCAGGACAGTGAAGGTTAGGTCCCTAAAGCAGATGGAGGTGGTTATGGAGATGCATGATGGGACCTTTATGTGGTATCATCCAGACGGAGCTGAGAATGATGATGGTGGGGATGATGAGGAGGAGGAGCATCAGCAGCAGCAACATGGGGGTTATGAGGCTGGTACAGCAGATTACTACCGGCACATGAGTAGAGGGGATTGGCAGGCTCACCAGGGGGCATGGATGGGCCAGGTTGATACTTGGAGGACCCGGGTGGACGAGAGGTTCGACTGGATGTATGATCACACTGTTCGTCAGATGCAGCATTTATCTACCGTGATCAGTTGGACCCACACCTGCAGATCGACCCTTTCCCTGGACGTGAGCAGGACTACCCACCATATGGGTACTACGGGCACCTCCCTCCTAACTATGATTATCGCCAAGGTCCCCCACCCTAGTGATGATTTGATTTGATGTTATAATGTTTGAACAATTTAATCTATGGTTGTATATTTTAGAACAATTTGGTCTGTAATAGTTTAGGATTTGGCATCTTTTGGCCTTTAAACATTTGTGACACTTTGTTTTCTTTATTGCATGCAAGTTTTATTTGTTTTATGTGTTTATTTATTTGTTTGTTGGATTTTATTTGCTTCCGTATGTATGTTTAATTTTTATTATTATTGACTCATGTTCAAAACTAAATTGTGAAAATGCTTTATCTTGTTTTTAACTTCGTCTTAACTACATATAAAGGTATTTTGCAAAAGTTAAGTGTAAGGGAAATCCAAATCGGTTTACAAGAACAAATAAACATGAATCATAATAATAATAAATTAACATACATATTAGTATTTGTTGAGTCAAATGCTTGTATCGAGTCATAATGATGTTTTGCAGGAATTTCAGGAAGTAAGGTAGAGGTTTTTCCAGAAATTTTCCGGAAACTTAACATGAGAATTCTGTCAGATCATTTCTGACGGCGTCAGGATTTACAACCTGACGGCGTCAGGTTTTAATTTTCAGAAATTTTTGAAAGTTTTGTTTTCATAAAAAGTTTTTATTAAATCTCTAACTTATAAACTCCAGGAATCTGCAAAATTATCATTCCACAAGCATTATATCCTTATATATAGAATTTATCCCGCCGATGTTATGCAGGTTTTCGTGTTTGTTTTCTCAGGTTTAACAGGTTATTTTGGACAAGGAGATGTATGTGGAATCAAGCTTATGGCGATGCATTAGCCTTGGAGCTTCTACTTTCCCTTGGAAGAAGATCTAACCATGTTACTTCTTTATCCACCGAGCGAATCAGGGGAGTATTTGATTTCATTCTTTTACCTTATTTACTTTTACATTTGTTATTTGAACATTGGGGACAATGTTCATCTTAAGTGTAGGGGGGGGGGGGTAAAAGTACGATACTTTAGAGAATGCTATTACGCTTGATTTTTGTTTGTTTAATGGTAAATGTGTAATAAAACTGAGAGAAATACCTGTTAGGGCAATTTTAGCGCCAAATTTAAATTTTTTTACAACATTTAGGTGTGAAACTTTGATCTTAATGAGCGTCTCATGGATAGGAGTTATATGACTAGCACAAAAAACCGTACCACTAAAAAAATTTTCCACCCCAAATATGTGAGGTTCGCCCATAGAATTGGTAGGAAAAGCATTTATGCTATGATGTGTGTACCGGTAGCATTAGATTCTAGAACTTGCGTTAGGACCATTCCGAGGCCACAAGTGAGACTACATTCGTGTAGTTAGATTTACTACATGATAAGAGGCATTAGGATTAACCCATTGTTTTACACCTGTGTTTTTGTTATAATTACATTGGCTACATTGGTCAAGTAATTCTCCCACACCCTTTGCGTTGTACTCATTTTTAGTACACGATACCCCTAGTACACCCCTCAGAGCCTATCTTTTCGTTTCTAACTTTAAGCATTTTACTTAAAGGAAGAATTTGTTACACCCCACTTAAATGTACACCCAAATCGCCTTAGCCTACCTTGTATGCACTCATTTTTAGTGCATTATTGTGACAACATTTGTTTAAACCCCAAGTTAATTATCTAATTGATTACATGGTTGCTAAGTCGAGTCATATCCTTGTACATATTGTTTTGGGACGATTGGGACTCATGGGTAAAGTACTAGTGTAATGGAGTAATGGGGAAGAACATCATTTATTACCCCATATGTGCTAAATATTTTTAAAAGTACTCCAAGTGTTTCGATTATCTTAATTCGAGTCATTAGAATAGTTATTTGTAAAGTTATGTAAAAGTTCAAGTGTAAGGGGAATGCAACGCCCCTATGATGTATTATTTTGGATGGTAGGGCAAGAATGTATGCAAAAAAAAAAAAAAAAAAAAAAAAAAAAAAAAAAAAAAAAAAAAAAAAATCAAGAAAAATACAAAAAAATGAGAAAAAGAAAAGTAGAAAAAACATACGGACTACCATCCCGTTTCATTTTATGTTTATTTTATGTTTTTGTTATTTTGTTTTTAGCTTAAGTCGAGTCTAGTCTTGGCTTAGCAACGCCATATTGTACATGTAATTAATCAAGATCTTTAACTCGCCACCAGTAAAATATCCTTTATCCAACAAAACCGTGTTTATCATATCCCTACACCTCACGTTATAACCCATGTAAAAGCCCTCTTTGATAGTTTATCTTAGGTGCTTACGCCTAGTGGAGAAGGTTTTCGATCCTTTCCCAAGCCTATGGTAATCTATTTGCTATGACAGGTAGTGAGAGATATTATCCGTTTTCATTTATGAGATTTATTTTGATGACACCTGAGAGATATGAGTATCTAAACACTACTTGTGAGGTGCTAGTATGTAATCTCCGTGCTTATTATGATTAAAGTGGAACGACTAATTGTTGTAATTACTTTTATATTAGCGTTAAATGACCCCTAACTTGTATTTTGATTAGAATAAAAGCGCATTTGCTTGAGGACAAGCAAATCTCAAGTGTAAGGGTATTTGATGAAGCAAAAGTGTACCGCTTTTAGGGGGTCATTTAAGCCCTAAATCGTATTTATTTGATCAAATATTGCCCTAAATCATTCCTTTTGTCATTTTAGGTACTTTGGAGAAGAAATCTGGAAAAGGAAGCATTTTGGATGTTTTTGGAGCATAAAAGTGAAGAAAACGACAAAGTCTCAAAATCGGCTGGAAAAGTACCCTTGACGGCGTCAAGTATTGCTCTTGACGGCGTCATGGCTTGGCAAAAGAGGTGGATATGAAAAATACACATGATAAGCCAGAGAATTTTACAATGAATTTCTGACGGCGTCACCCTTTAAGGTGATCAAGGCCATCACGGTTTAAGTTAAAGAGGGACGGCGTCAAGCCCATTTCTGACGGCGTCAAGCCTTGATAAGCCAGAGCGGATTTTGGAGCACTAAAGAGGGACGGCGTCAAGAAGGCCATCCGGGAACCCTAGACACGGCGAGGTGACGGCGTCAGGATCTACAACGTGACGCCGTCAGCCCTTAAACTCTATATATAGTTTTGCAATATTTTGTCATTAGTGTGCAACTTTGTGAGGAGAAACCCTAAGACGAATTTCTGCCATTTTTAAGGGTTTTCATACCCTTGGATCTCCCATGTTTAATTGAAGATAAGTAATTGTTTAATCAATCAATATGTCTATGTGTTGTTTGATTATATCTTGTTCTTGTCTTTTGATTAACATGCTAGGCTAGATTTATCTTGTGTTTGCTTAGATCTAATGAAACCTAGCTATTGATTATCGGTTATTAGTGTGTTATTAATTGTATTGAATGATTGTTTATCGATGTTAGACTTAAGAAAACTGGCTAACCTCCTATACGGTAACTTGCTTGAACGTCTTAAGAAACATGAACCAATGCGTACTAGGTTTTTATGGTTGTATTTAATGCATGAGCGAATTCTAGTGATCCCATGTTAGGAGCTTCCTAGCCGGCTCGACATAGGAGTGAAGTAGGAGCTTGTAGAGTTGGGAAAGTACGTACGCCACCCCACGATTGATATTAAGGAATACACCCGTCATCCACGCAATTAATATACACTAATCAACCGGTAAAAGATAGTTAGGGAGTAAGGAAATCTAAGTAAACACATTTCTCTCCACATAAGTTTCACAACATTTTCATTTTCAGTTATTTTATTTTATTTGCATTTGTAGTTATTTGGGTTAGTTGACTAGCAACTAATTCCGCCCACTCCTTAAAACCCGAGATTTTACTTGCTTTCATAAAAAAATATAAAAAAAATACAAAAAGAATCTTCCCTCACCCTTAGACCTACTAAAGTAGTTTTTCATACCTAACGAACACTATTCCCTGTGGAGAACGATCAATCCCCCGTACTTACCACTACACTATACTACATCGGTCAGGTACACTGCCTGGTGGGGTTGTAAGCCTCTTGAGATCCCTCGAGAGGTAAAACCTGTTGTAAGGTCGCAAAACCACGCTTCACTTGACAAGAGCCGTTGTCTCTAAACACTTTCTTACTTGATGAGAGCAGTTGCCCTTTACATGATGAGAGCCATTGTCCCTAAATGTTTGCAAACTTGATAAGAGCAATTTTTTTTAAAGGCAAAATATATTAAATAAAATGAAAATTATATACAGTACAAAGCACAAGAAGAAAGCTACTAGGACAACCCCTAGCTAGCCCAACTCTTTCCTAGAAAAGAAAAAAATGGACCAAAGCAAAATACAAAATGAAGGAAATAACTCAACTAGCAATAACCAAAACAATACAAAATAACAAAAACATGGAAATAACAAAACAGGCAACCCCAAAACAACAGTCTTGGCAAAGAAGTAAGCTTGATCTAGAGTCGTAATCATACTCTGAATACATGGAAGATTACAAAGGGACCAACCAATGTAACTCCAAACATCACCATATGAATATAACTCATAGAAAGCTAAAGTACTAAGACTAATGAAAGAAAGGTTGCTGTACATAACAGAAGCTCCAATACAGCTAAGGTCCTTCAAATAACTAGATCTTGCATAGCTCATAACACCACAGACACCTTCAAAACCTTTGATAGCGGAAGAATCATCAAGCAACAGATAACAACCCATAATATCACAAGATCTCTTTTTTGGGTAAAAGGGTTTAAACCCTGGTAAATATATTACGCCAAAAAACAATGAAGTACAATTGACATGGGTGAATCCCATGCCCTCAGCCCGTTACATGGGCACTTACATGAAGAACATAATATAAGAGTGACAAACCACTCTTATAACTAACAAATGAACATAATACAACGACTATAAAAACAAATAAAATACTCAAGTTAACCACAAGAATCTTCAATAATCGTCATAGATGTCCATAACTTCCAACGATGCAGCTTTTCCATGATGATACCAGAACAGCAGAAACCATGGCAAATAACTACACCATACGTCCATTGATCCAAACTGGACCAAACCAATACTACAACTTGATCCAACACCTCATTTGCTACAGCTTTAAAAGAATAAAACTCTAGCTAGGAATGTAATCCAATGTATCATGATCAGTCATAGACGAGACATAGGGTTAAGCAACCCTAACTTACACACAACGTTGAAGCTTTAACAACTCGCAATGAACCGAATCAGCCCCAACATCAAGATCTATTGCAAACTGCTATTAAACAATAGCCTATATAAGATTGTAATATGATGCAATACGACCACGCCATAATGACATGTACTGAACAATGCATGCCACACTTACAGTATCACCCACCACCATCACACAACGCAACAGTAGCAGCAATATAGGGTCTCACATGACCCTAACTTCCAATCATATTGTATAGCAGCCTATATATGATAAACAAATAGAGAATCCACAAGACTGATATACGAAATCCAGAATCCCAATCACAGACCCATAGAATAAAGAGATGAATACCGGTATGTGATGGTTAGGGTTTTGAACGAGGCCCCTAAAACTCGACTTACCTCTCTCTCCAAAACCCACTGACCGAAAAGTAACATCTGCTATAGAACTTGTCATCGAAAACAGCCACCAAGCACCAACAAAAGAATAAGTAAGAAACCCTAAAAGGGTTTCGTTAAATCAGTAAGTATCAAACCCAGATCATACCCAGTAGAATACGATCTTATGGAACCAAAAAACTTGCATGGAATGAACGTGAGTAAGTAGAGAACCAACCCACGATAAAAATCAGATCACATGCAAGAAACCATCACCACCGACCCACGATTGCATGTTACATAATTAATAGAATGGAATTTACATGCAAGAATGAAAGCGACAAGAAGCAAAACGAATGATAAGTAAAATTAACACCAACCGACCCACTAAGATTGAGAAACCAGTAGGAATCGGAGGAACAATGAAGAGCAAATCAAACGCAAAGCCCCACAGAAACAAAAAACGAATTAAATAACCGACCCACGATCCATGTGATGGATAATTAGTGATTTAAAAATTATTGAATCGTAGGAACAAGTAAATCGAACGAAAAGGGATTCGTTTTTTCTTCTTTTTTTTCGCCATGGAGAGAGACAATATCACAAGATCTCCAAACATCAAAAGACTTGATCACTAAATAACCCATATTATACCAAGCAACTTCAAACCATCTGATAACAGCAATGAACGTAGGTGAATCATCAAACAACATATCACCCAATCTATCCTGTCTCATTAAAAAACCTTGGCAAATAAAAACCCTGTGGGAAAACTTTGCACAAGGAAAAAGAGTACAGGACCTGAAAATGTCATTAGTGCAGAAAACGCAAGCATAGAAATAAAATAATGAGCATTCCAAACCATAATATGCAAGCCCACACCCTGAGCATAATGAAGCATGAAACAGAAAGCCAGCACATAAATAGAACAAACACATCTGTATTGCTTAGCAATCTGACCTGCACCCTTCATAAATCGAAACAAATGACCAGCGCAGCAATTAAAATTCGGTTCTGTAGTGCATAGCCTATAGTCCTCCAAACTACCAAAAGATAGACCAGCGAAGAAGCTAATCCAATCGCTGTAGTGCATAGCCAATTGGACAAAAAACCACCAAAACCCCATAAGAGTAGACCAGCGCAGGTTATTAACTAGAGCCTTCAAGAAATACTTACCTACACTACTTGGCACTTCAACTACACCCAAAGTACTATAAGAAAGCATACATGAACTCAAGTTTTCACCTGAAGTGCATAGACCATCCATAGAAAGCCAAATCTTCATATCATTGGATGCAATCATGAAAAAGGTGAAACATCACAGTAACCAATCACCCAAATACCTTGTCTCGTTAAAAAACCTTGCCCAAGAAAAAACCCTGTGGGAAAACTTAAAGCAAGGAAAAAGAGTACAAGGTTTGTTTATGTTAGAGTAGCAAATAACATAGTCAAAAAAGCCCCAACTCCATGTGACACAAACAGCCTTATACCCCAAATAATACATGAATGAATCCACAAAAATGAAACTAATAGCAAACTGAATATAATAACCCAAGTAACAAGCAATCCTGATAGCCAAAATAAGCCATCCCCATCTGCAAATCCAACCACAGACTTGAGAATAACCATGACCAAAACAAAACAAAAGACCAGCGCAGAGGTTCAGATTCGGTTCTGTAGTGCATAGCCTATTACTCTCCAAGCAACCAAAAAATAGGCCAGCGCAGAAGCTAATCAAACACTCTGTAGTGCATAGCCAACTGTATAAAATCCACCAAAAACCTGTGCCCAAGCATGACCAGCAGACCCATAACTTACGAAAATCAACGAGTCTCAAATAAAGCCACAATCTAGTACCCAAACAATCCACATCAATAGTATATTGCATATCAATCAGACCAGCACTCAACGAAAACCATCTGATCCAGCAAAGGATGGTATTGCAGCCCCAAAAATCAATATCAACACTGAGGTAATTAGTCCAATTAATGACAGCTAAATAAGAATGTGCATCCACTAACCATTTAGACCCAATATCAGACCTTACAACATCAGACTTGTAATAAGAGAACATATCCAGACCAGTAACCAAACTCAAAACCAATTTGTGCAGACCACAACCACTCAACAGCAACCAAGAACATTGCACACAACTCAATGTGATCATGTGCAGATTAAGCCCCCCCCCACATGTCTATGTAACACCATTATCACCATTATTTTAACTCCTACTATCACCACCATTAATACTTTTAAATGGGATCTTCCAAATGACAGCAGTCTTCTCCACTTCCAAAGAACGTTTTAACTTTAAACCCAACAGCTTATGCCTAACTGTATCAACAATGATCCTAAACACACACTCAGTCCTAAAATCATTTTGGAAAATCCTAATATTTCTTTCTTGCCATAAGAAGTAAACTGCAGCACTAAATACCAATCTCTGAATCACACTCCAAATAGAATTATTAGCAGTTTTTATTGAAATCCCTGAAACGATTTCAGCCCATATACAAGAAACATCATCAAGCCTACATAATGTTTTAATATTGTCCCAAACATTCTTAGAGAAACAACACTTAAAGAACAGATGACTAGGGCTTTCAATATCATTTTTACATAAAGGGCACAAGGTACTAGAAATATTAAACCACTTGGAAATCCTGTCTGTGGTTTTAAGCCTACCTCTCATGGCCATCCAAAGCACAAAAGCATGTCTAGGGATACATTGAGTGAACCAGACGTGCTTGTGCCAAATAACTTTAGGGTTATCTAACCTTAAAGCTTTCCATGCTTCCTTAACACTAAACACCACTTCCTCATTCTTCTTATTGACCCACAAGACCTTATCATCACAGTCATCTAACAAGGTGGGGACAGAAACATTCAAAACCTCACCAAATAAGTTATTCCATTCCTGAGGCCATTTCCATCCATTATTATAAATCCAATTAGCAACCTTATCATTAACATCAATACCTTGCTCAATGAGAAAATTATGAGTGATGAGTTTACATAAAGGACCATTGGTATGCGACTTATCAAACCACATAGAGCACCTTTTACCATCACCCAATTTATAAGCAACAAAAGAACGGATCTTATCCCTAAGGCCAAGAATCTGATTCCAACTCCACGCTCCATGTGCAGGATTAACATCAAACCAAATATTCCTATCATTAACCCTATAAGCATGTACCCATTTTACCCACAAAGAGTCCTTCTTACTAATAACATTCCATAGATACTTGGACATTAAAGCCTGATTCATAATCCTAAGAGGTTTAAGGCCAAGACCACCTTGATTTTTAGGTTTACAAATATCTTTCCAAGACACACTAGCAATCCCACTCCCATCACCCCCACCAGACCACAAAAACTTCTTACACAACTTATCAATACTATCACATACATAAGCAGGAAGAATGAACATAGAGGCCCAGTAGACATGAAGAGAGGCAAGCACAGATGAAATTAATTGAAGCCTACCCGCAAAAGACAAGGACTTATTTCTCCAATCATTAATCCTATTCTTGACTTTTTCAATCAACACTCTACAGTCACTATTGCAAATTCTCTTACCCGTCAAAGGAATACCCAAATACTTCATAGGGAGCTCACCAATCCTAAAAGGCATAGCAAGAAGGATCCTATCTCTAATCGGATCAGGAACACCACCAAAAAAAGCAACACTCTTAACTAAACTAGGGAACAGACCTGAGCACATAGTGAACTCATCTAAAGCCCTCCTAAGAATACTAGCAGAAACCTCATCCCCATGGCAAAGTAATAAAAGGTCACCTCCATAACAATAGTAAACAAGTAAGGCGACATGGGGTCACCCTGCCTCAGACCACGTTTACTTTTAAAAAACCCGTGTAACTCCCCATTAATACAAATAGAAAAAGAAGCAGTAGTAAGACATACCATGATCCAATGTATCATAGAACTGTGGAAGCCAAAATGAAAGAGAATCTTCTTCAAGAAATCCCAATTCACGGTATCATAGGCCTTCTGAATGTCCACCTTAAACGCACATTTACTAGTAGTACGCTTCCAGCTATACCCCTTTAAGAACTCCTGAGCAAGAAGGATGTTGTCACTAATCTGTCTTCCCGGGATGAACGCACTTTGGTTACTGTCAATTAGGCTGCACAGACCTTCCTTAAGCCTATTCGTGATAACTTTGCTGATACACTTGTAAATAACATTACCACAAGCTATAGGTCTGTAATCAGACACTTTCATAGGAACTTGCATCTTGGGGATAAGAGAGATAAGGTTAGCATTAAATTCCCCAAGAAGTTTACCCGAACTAAAAAACTCTTTAACCGTAGTACAAACATCAACACTCACAATGCTCCAAGCTGCTTTAAAGAACTTAGATGTAAAACCATCCGGGCCAGCAGCTTTATTATCATCAATACTGAACATTGCCTCTTTGATTTCAATATCAGAAATAGGCCTAACCATGTTTAAAGCAATAGAAGGGTCTAGCTTCTTAATGAATAAGTCATCACAGTCATGTATGGGAATGACTTCATCTTCAACCCCTAAGAACTTTTGAAAATGATTAACAAAGCACCCCGGGACATCATCACCATTAAACTTATTACCCTGCTCATCACACACCACTTGGATCCTACTCTTACACACCCTACTTTTGAGCACATTATGAAAATAAGACGTATTTTGATCCCCATCTTTTAACCACTGAATCTTAGTTTTCTGCCTAAGAAGGTTTGCCTCATCCATAACCGCTTCTTGATACGCTTTACAATAAATATAGTCCTCTTCTCTAAGGCTGCTATTATTGGGGTCTTTATCTAAACTTTGTTGTACTCTCTTGAGCTCAACTCTCAATGTTTTTACCTTATTGAACACATTCCCATTAACCCTGTTCATATTTCTCAAATATCTTTTCATATTTTTCAGCCTTTTGGCCAGAATGAACATATGAAACCCCTGAACATTAATACCCCAATTGTCTCTAACAGTAGGTATAAATGATTCCTTTTCAGCAAGAAAATTAGCAAAGCGGAATGACTTAGGCTTAACAGGTTTGGCCAAAGGGTAGTTTAAAACAACAGGACAATGGTCCGAAGTAACAAATGGAAGAAATTCAGCAAAACAACTATCAAAAGAGGATATGAAACTAATATTACCCAATGCTCTATCCAACTTCTTAAGGATACCAGTTTCAGGGTCACGACGCTTTTGTATCCAAGTATAGAACATACCTTTGCTAGCAATGTCATCCAACTCCAATAACTCTAAGCAATTTCTGAAATCTTCCATATCTTTGTCAATGGTAGTAGTAACATCAGAACAATCACCAATGTTTAATGCCACATTAAAGTCACCCAATAAAACCCACGGCTCACCCTTGACATAACTGTTATGATCCACCAAGTTCTTCCATAAAGCCCTTCTTTCCCACCCTTTATTTTTAGCATAAACAAACGACACAAATTGTTTCCTATGATCATTAACAAAGTTGACTTCAAAGTGCATAGCCTGGTCAAAATGGGAAATGAGATTAGCACCTATAACATTAGTATCCCACCCAACCTTCACTTCTACAATCACCAATATTTGATATCCAAGTCCAGTCACCAAATATACTATCACCAATAGTTTTGACAGATTTTTTCCTAAGATGGGTCTCAACCACAGCACACATACATAAACCTTCCTCTCTAATAAGCGAGATCACTTCATCTTGTCCTGTATGAGACAGACCACGAACATTCCAAGCACCAACTTTAACTATCATTGAAGAGTTGAGGGGTGTGATGCAAGAGCACCACTATTCTGAACCATAGATACATCAATCTCATTAACAACTTCATTCTGTACCATGAATTGAGCAGAACCTGTAGTAACCTCCTCCACTTCATTAATAGAGTTAGAACAAGCTACATCAGATGTGTGACCATTAATCTTGTCACTTCTAATCTCATCACATCTGCTCAAAAAATATTCCAACATGTCATCAGTCCAAATATCTTTACGATCATTATCAAGAGGCTTATTGGATAAAATAAACAGATCAACTTCAGCAAAACTTCTCTCCCTTTGCAAACCCTCCACTTTAGCTAACTCCGCACGATATGCTTCATCAAAAAACCTGCTAAACGAATCATCACTAACACCTTGAGAAGTCAAGCCAGATTTCTGCATCAGTATATCAGCATTCAACTTAGCATTACTGTTAATATTCCGATTAAGCTGAATAATACGGTTAGATAAATCCTTCATTTTCAACTCCAATCGCTGTTCAGGTGAATCACTCCTCATCACTCTGTCATTCCACTTAACCGTGTAAAACTTGATCATATCATCAGACCATCCTTTAATAACACTCTCCAAAACAGGAACACCCGAATTACAAGCCTTATCTACTTGAGACTTCACTTCATCCCACAACTCAGTATTCTCACTACTATTATCTTGCCCCAAAACATCAAAACGATTACTAGTACTTACATTCTTAGATCCCAACACTTCTTTAGAACTACCACTATCACCACTTTTGCTATTAATACCATTCTTGTTACCAGCCTTGTTACCCATATTCTTTTTCGGCACATTCTTCTTAGCTTCAACATTACCACTATTACGATTTCCTTCATTACTTCTAACACCCTCATCAACCTTACCCTTGCCCTTATTAGCAGGCTGCCCATTATCATTCACAACAACACTCTCATCCACCTTACCTACATTACTATTATTGACAGGTTCAACTCTCTTATTTGCCTCCTTATTACCCACATTGCCCACATTAGTGTTAGTGTTACTTGGACTGTTATACCCTCCCCTATTATCATTAAAACCCCTTCTAACATTGTAGCCACCAAATGTACCTTGACGTACATTATTCCCAACACCCCTACCATTCCTACGATTGATAGTAGTTTTCCACCCCTCATTACCATCACCATTACCAGTCCTCTCATTATTGTTACCATTCTTCATATCAGTAGGCTTCACAGTTTCACCTTCCTTGTTAACATTACTAACTGTGTTAACCTTTCTAGCACATTCACTTCGGTAGTGCCCAAAAATCTTACATTCCTCACAACGTGGTGGAACCCAAGAGTACTCAACCCACAACCTCAAGACTTTGCCCAAACTTTCATACCACAATTCTACACTATCGACCAAAGACTTACTAGAGTCAATTTCAACAAGAACCCTAGCAAAAGAAGCCCTACCATACGGCTTCTCACAAATAGATGTAGTCATTCGATCCATAATAATCGGGACCCCAACTCTGCTCACAATCCTACTGATGCCTTCAATGTTCCAAGCTTCTAACGGAATATCATACACTTTTACCCATACCGAAACCTTAGCAACCTCAGGCTTTGACATACACAGACCCGGTTCCCATTTTTTCACGAATAACGGTTTGTTATCAACCAACCATGGACCATTTTCTATAACCAACTCCATACCATCCTTAGACTTAAAATTAAAGAAGCACATATCATTCTGATTCATAATCACCTCTTCTAACTGATACAATCTCCACATCTTCTTCAACTGATACACTAAGTCCCTATAATTCATCCGAAAACCAACAAAAAACCCCACCACAGTATTTTCCCATCTCTTACAACCCTCTTCCAAAACTGGTTCCATCTTAGCCACTTCCCGACCCTCACCAATAATAGAAGGAGGGACAAAATGGAGCTTATTATTATTACTATTACCACCAAAAAATTTTGAAACAGCATCACGAAAAGACCTATTACTCTTTTCAACTACATTATCTTTCATCACACAATCATTAAAAACACTAGCCTCACTTGCTTCAAAATTACTTACTCCACCAGTACCCTTAGTTGATTCACTTGCATTCCCACTAACATTCCCATTAAGCTTAAACATACCCGGAACCCTAACATCCCCAAAACTGACCTTAGTAGGACTTTTAGGCTTACTAGATACATGCTGAGAATTCAGGACAGGATTATCCTCAAATGGAACAGGAATATCAGGCATAGCATTGTTAACATTAGACACATTAATACTACCCTTATCACCAACAAACTTAGCACTAGCAGACATAGACCCATTCTTCAAACTATCAGCAATTTCATCAATAATATCCTTATTACTACCCTCACAATTAACAGAAATATTATCATTAACAAAAAATTCCTTACCAGTTTTAGATCTATCACCAACACTACCCACTTCATCCATACCTGAACAGGAATCTCCCAAGTCTACCATACCCTCAATAGACTCAGAAACCCCATCTTCATACACCGAATCTTCCATATCCATAGATTCATCATTACTTTTTGAAGCAGATCTCAAATTGACCTTTCTGAATGTGCTTTTAGGAGTATTAGAAAGCATACCCACATGTTTCATAGCAGATTTACTTAATGGATTCATCGTTCTAGTGGTTTTTTTAGGTTTCAAAGATGAATCCGTCCTATTAAAGGACGGAATAGGGTTGGAATCAGGTTTTGAATAAGACATAGTGATTAATGAAACAAAACCATGATAAATCCAGAGATTAAAGTGGTGAAATGAAATGAAACGTTGAACAGTGACGGAGGAGTGTATAACGGAAAATTGAAATAATAAACCTAGGATGGAAGATGTTTGTTATTAATAAAATGAAACGGACAAAGATCTACAATGAATGATTTATTTTTAAGATTGATTTAAGAAATAAAATGAAATTTAAGGTATAAATGAACAGTGATTGAAGAGATTCGTATGAAACCCTAATCCCCAAATTCGCCCATAGTAGAGAGAGAATACTTGATAAGAGTAATTGTCACATACATGATGAGAGCCGTTGCCCCTAAAGGCTCACTTTATGAGGGTAATTGTCCCTTACATGATGAGAGCCGATGTCCCTAAAGGCTCACTTGATGAGAGCAATTGTCCGTTACTTGATGAGAGCCGTTGTCACTAAACGCTTGCTCACTTGATGAGAGCAATTTCCGTTTACATGATGAGAGCCATTGTCCCTAAATGCTTGCACACTTGAAAAGAGCAATTGTCACTTACATGTTGAGAGCCGATGTCCTTAAAGGGTCACTTGCTGAGAGGAATTGTCTGTTACTTGATGAGAGCCGTTATTCCTAAATGCTTGCTCAATTGATAAGAGCAATTGTCATTTACATGATGAGAACCGTTGTCCCAAAATGCTTGCACAATTGATAAGAGCAATTGTCATTGCATGAGGAGAGCCGATGTCCCTATAGGCTCACTTGATGAGAGCAATTGTCCTTTACTTGATAAGAGTCGTTTTCCCTAAACGCTTGCTCACTTGATGAGAACAATTTCCATTTACATTATGAGTCGTTGTCCCTAAATGCTTGCACACTTGATCAGAGCAATTGTCACTTACATAATGACAGCCGTTGTAGCAAAAGGCTCACTTTATGAGGGCAATTGTCCCTTACATGATGAGAGTCGTTGTCCCTATAGGCTCACTTGATGAGAGCAATTGCCCATTACTTGATGAGAGCCGTTGTCCCTAAAGGCTTGCTCACTTGATGAGAGCAATTGCACTTGACATGATAAGAGCCGTTGTCTCTAAATGCTTCCACACTTGATAAGAACAATTCTCACTTACTTGATGAGAGCCGTTGTCCTTAAAGGATAACTTTATGAGGGCAATTGTCCCTAACACTATGAGAGCCGTTATCCCTAAAGGCTCACTTGATGAGAGCAATTGTCCGTTACTTGATGAGATTCCTTGTCCTTAAACACTTGCTCACTTAATGAGAGCAATTGCGCTTTACATGATGAAGCTGTTGTCCCTAAATGCTTGCACACTTGATAAGAGCAATTGTCACTTGCATGATGAGAGTCATTGTCCATAAAGGCTCACTTTATTAGGGTAATTGTCCCTAACATGATGAGAGCCGTTGTCCCTAAAGGCTCACTTGATGAGAGCAATTGCCAATTACATGATGAGAGCCGTTGTCCCTAAATGCTTGCACACTTGATAAGTGCAATTGTCACTTATATGATGAGACCCGTTGTCCCTAAAGGCTCACTTTGTGAGGGTAATTGTCCCTTACATGATGAGAGCCGTTGTCCCTAAAGTCTCACTTGATAAGAGCAATTGTTTGTCACTTGATGAGAGTCGCTGTTACTAAACGCTTGCTCACTTAATAAGAGCAATTTCCTTTTACATGATAAGAGTCTTTATCCCTTAAGAGCAATTGTCACTTACATGATGAGAGCCGATGTCTCTAAAGGCTCACTTGAAGAGAGCAATTGTCCGTTACTTGATGAGAGCCGTTGTTCCTAAATGTTTGCTCAATTGATGAGAGCAATTGTCATTTACTTGATGAGAGCCGTTTTCCCAAAATGCTTGCACACTTGATAAGAGCAATTGTCACTTATATGAGGAGAGCCGGTGTCCATAAAGGCTCACTTGATGAGAGCAATTGTCTGTTACTTGCTGAGAGTCGTTGTCCCTAAACGCTTGCTCACTTGATGAGAACAATTTCCATTTACATGTTTGTCATTATTAAAACGGAAGATACCGTTTAGTTTAAATATCGTAATATTTGCACTAACAAACTTTATGAGGGCAATTGTCCTTTACATGATGAGAGCCATTGTCCCTAGAGGCTCACTTGATGAGAGCAATTGTCCGTTACTTGATGAGAGTCGTTGTTCCTAAGTGCTTGCTCACTTGATGATAGCAATTGTCCTTTACATGATGAGAGCCATTGTCCCTAAAGGCTCACTTAATGAGAGCAATTGTCCATTACTTCATGAGAGCCGTTGTTCCTAAATGCTTGCTCACTTGATGAGAGCAATTGCCCTTTACATGATGAGAGCCGTTGTCCCTAAATGCTTGCACACTTGATAAGAACAATTCTCAATTACTTGATGAGTGTCGTTGTCCCTAAAGGCTAACTTTATATGGGCAATTGTCCCTTACATGATGAGAGCCGTTATCCCGAAAGGCTCACTTGATGAGAGCAATTGTCAGTTACTTGATGAGAGCCGTTGTCCATTAACACTTGCTCACTTAATGAGAGCAATTGCCCTTTACATGATGGGAGCCGTTGTCCCTAAATACTTGCACAGTTGATAAGAGCAATTCTCACTTACATGATGAGAGTCATTGTCCATAAAGGTTCACTTGATGAGAGTAATTTTCCATTACTTGATGAGAGTCGTTGCCCCTAAACACTGTCTCACTTGATAAGAGTAATTGCCCTTTACAGGATGAGAGCCGTTGTCCCTAAATGCTTGCACACTTGATAAGAGCAGTTGTCACTTACATGATGAGAGCCGTTGTCCCAAAAGGGTCAATTTATGAGGGCAATTGTCCCTTACATGATGACAGCCATTGTCCTTATAGGCTCACTTGATGAGAGCAATTATCCGTTACTTGATGAGAGCCATTGACCCTAAATGCTTGCTCACTTGATGAGAACAATTGCCCTATACATGATGAGAGCCGTTGTCCCTAAATGCTTGCACACTTGATAAGAGCAATTGTCACTTACATGATGAGAGCCGTTGTCCCAAAAGGCTCACTTTATGAGGGCAATTGTCCCTTACATGATGAGAGTCGTTGTCCCTATAGGCTCACTTGATGAGGGCAGTTGTCCGTTACTTGATGAGAGTCGTTGTCCCTAAATGGTTGCTCACTTGATGAGAACAATAAGAGTAAAAAAAAAAACTCTCTCTCTCTTTGGTGATTTCCGGCCGCCATCTTCCCTTCACTTTCCGGCCATAAACCAACCTATACGCCTCCTCTCTACCCTTTTTTTGGGTATGCAATACGTGGCTATGGGTTGTTTTTGTTAATTTTGAAGATGGCGGCTGTACCCTTTCTTTTTCATACATATATGAAATCGCCTAGGGGTTTTTTATCTCCCTTTATATTAAACTGCGATTGTTTCATTATCCACGATTACCTTTTTAGGGTTTCGTGCACATATTTCTGCAATTTGATTATTGATTGTACGTTTATTGTTATATCTTCTGGTTATTGCTTTGATCTCTGCTGTTCGTAATGCTTATTGAAACACTAATTTTTTGGGGCTTCGTTACTTATTTGTTTTGTTCGTCTGCTTGCATGTTACCTATTTGGGGTAGTCGTGACCTGCACGTTCTGATCAGATTTAGTTTTGGTACGTCGGATTGTGAGAGATGTAAGTCAAGTTTTTTGTCAGAGTTCTTGTTCAAAAACTCTTCTTCTGGTCTGTTGTCGATTATTGGTTAGGGTTTCTTAAACCCTATGTGATTCGGTATCTATGGATGTTAATGGTTATCTCTTTCACAACGGTTTGGTTTGCCATGTATTAATCGAACTTTGTGGGTTTCGAATGGTTTCTAACTATTGTTGTAGGGATTTACTATTATAGGGTGTGTGGCTACTTTTGTTTACATGGTCGTTGGGGTTTGTTGGTTTGTGATGATGATTCTCTCTAACACGTAATGTGACCCTGGAGCTGATACTTTGAAGTTTGTGTATTGCCTTGATTCTGAATGGTATATGATTGCTTGGACGACTGGTCTTAGCTGGGGCATTGTTATCACGCTGGTTTGTATTTGTGCTTGCTTAATTTTGACCTGGTGTTTATGGATGGTATTCATACTAGTGGGGTCGATACTGAGTAGGCTATTGGATGTTAGGGTTGTTCTAAACCCTATTGTTTATGGGTTTCAGTATGGTTCTTGTTCGATTGGGGCTGATTGTTCCGTTCGATGGCTGAAATCTTATTGTAAGTTATGACCTGGTCTTCTGGATGTTTTTATACGAAGAGGGTCATTGGTGAGTGAGCGTTTGGACGTTAGGGTTCTGTACCCTGTTTGGGATGTTAGGGTTATTCAATAACCTTATCATTCGTTTCTCTGATCCGTATTGCGTCATGTTACACTCCTATATAGGTTATTATTTTTTGTGAACAAATAATAGCAGTTGCAGTGGATCGAGATTTGTTGGGGCTGATTTGAAGCTTCGTGTTGACATATCTCGAAGCTTCAAATCAGAGAGATGGAAGTCAAGTTTTGGGAGTATTCTTGTTCAAAAACCTTCGTATTCGTTTCTTGGAAGTTAGGGTTTTTTAACCCTATTTGGCGGTCACTGATCATTCTGGGTGGTATGATGCCTTGTTTAAGGCTTATTCGTGTAAGTTCAAGTTTCTATGTGGATTTCAGACGTGCCTCATGGATGATTTATACATTCTAGTTTTCTTACTGGGTGGTTTTTTCTGGATCGCATGGAAATTGATTTGAAGTTCTATGATGACTATGGCTTAGGTGCTACCTAAGTGATGCAAGCTTTTATTTTGTCATTGTCATATCCACTTGTATAGTCATTGTAGGTTGTTAGTTTATTATTATGTAAGTTATAAGCATGGCCTGTCATTCTTATATAGTGGTTGGTGTAAGTGTCCTAAGGGATTGACCATGAAATAACCTATAAACCCAGTCCCAGAAGACATCTAAGCTAGGCTTACACCCCTTCCAAGACCAGAAAAGGCTATTCCAAAAGTCAAAAAAGAAAGGACACAAAGAGAGCCCATTGTCTGACCATATCCAAACACCCCTTATACCATCAGTTTCAAAGAAACCATGTGAGAAAAACCAAGACATAGTAGGGAGAAAGGGATCCTAAGTATCCTATACCGCTGCCAAGGAGAAAGAGTATACCATAACTCAATCCTGCCAATCAGAACCACACCTCGCCCCTTATGACTCCCAATCCTATGCATCAAAACCGTAACGTTTGAATAAACTACCCTGCACTCCCTTATAACACCAGACCAAATATGAGAACCAAACCCAACCCATCCTACCTCACATAATCTACGCACAATACATGCATGGACATAAAAGTGATGCCCACACAAGTATTTATTTCCTGTCCACCCATGATGAAACCCCACCCAAACACTTATTGTGACCACCAAGGGCGATCACAAGCATGGGAATGGAAAAAAGAAGAAGGCCTCATTCCCATGCCAAGCTCCAAGCCATCTAACCTACTTAAGATCCAAATAGTACCTGCATGATGACAACAATTAGCAAAAAAGTTCCTATCCTCACTGAATCTACACACAATATAACTATAACCATAAAGGGGATGATCACAGAGATATTTTTTTCCAGTCCACCCATGATAAGACCCCACCCCAACTCTCATTGTGACCACCACAGGGTAGTTCACAGACTTGGGAATGGAAAAAAGGAGAATATCTCATTCCCAAGCCAAACTCCAAGCCATCTAACCTACTTCTGCTCCAAAATGTACCTGCAATAAAACAGTTAACAATAAAACCCGTACACAGCCCTAAAACACCCATCCAAAACTCCAAACCTGCCATAAGCTCAGTGTGAGTTTATGCAGAATATTGCCGCTCCAAACATCATGTAACCTCAGATAGAATCTCCCATCATAATCAATACCACTACTATACTGCCACAAACTAAATGTGAACTTGTGCAGACCCACAGTTACCCAGAAATCATGTAACACCATGAGAAATATTACTATCCTTCCAATCATTGTAACCAAACCTTGTAATACCATTAATACCTTTCAACGGAATCTTCCAAATATCAGCAGCCTTTTCAACCTCACAAGAGCGCTTAATTCTAAGACCCAACAACTTATGTCGAACCGTGTCCACAATAATTCTAAACACAGCCTCATCAGTCCTAAAATTATTTTGGAAGATTCTAATGTTCCTCTCTTGCCAAATAAAATAAACCGCAGCGCCAAAAACTAAACGCTTTTAGAAGAATCACATTTGAAGAACAAGTGGCTATGAGTTTCATCAACAGATTTACATAACGGGCATAGAGTACTAGTAACATTGAACCACTTGGAAATCCTATCAGTGGTTTTAAGCCTACCCTTCATCGCCATCCAGAGCATGAAGGCGTGCCTAGGAATACATTGAGAAAACCAAACATGCTTGTACCAAATAACTTTAGGGTAGTCAAATCTTAATCCTTTCCAAGCTTCCTTAACACTAAAATTCAGCTCCTTGTTCTTTTTATTAATCCAAACAGGTTTATCATTACAGTCTTGGACTAAAGTAGAAAATAATTCTTCTTCTATTAAGGTTAATGTCGATGTTGAAGCATTGGATGCGCGTATGCAAAGGTTAAAAGGTCTTGATGCTGAGAACGATGGTGTATCTCAGCCTAGGAAAGCTGCTAGGGTTTTTAAAAACCTTAGTTTGGGACCTTATGGAATCGAGGCTGGTTATGTTACTCATTCGATGGGACTTGATGAATCTGCTATTGCTACGCATTCCTCTACTAGTTTTGGTGAGTTGAATGTAAATTCAACGAGGAACCCTAGTAGTATTAATCAACAGGATGTTAATAAGGTTACCAATGAGGTGAATCCAACTGTTAGCCTTGGTGAGTCAATTCTATAATCGGCTATGAACCCTAATAGTGGGATCACTAATCCTTTGGATGTGGAAGAGGCTGTATTTTTTTTGGTAAAGGGGAGTAATCCTGCACCCTGGTAAATAGATTAACCAAAAAAAAACGTTTAAGTACAAAGGATATGGGTGAATCCCATATCTCAGCCCGTTACATAGGTGAAAAGCTTACATAACAAGGAACTACCAATTTTCTAGACAAGAAAATAACTTACTACTAATAAGACATATAAACTCCTAAAGTCGACCAAATTACTTCTTCCGAAGACCTTGGAGCTTGATATCATACATGTCATAAAATGCATTCAAATTCCCTGGAAGGTCGTCAATATGATCCGCGTAGTCATCATACTCATAATAATCTTCAAGATCATGACCCCCACCGGTCGATGAGAAAAAATCTAAAGGCTTGACAAATAAATTCGCAGACTCATTAAAGGTGTTGACAACCTCCTCATCGCTATCAGAATCAACAATCTCTCCAACTTTAGAGAAAGGGTTAACTCTCTTGGTAGACGAAGAGGTACTAGGCATAGGTGTTCCAACTTCCTTCTCCTTCAGCTTACCAGTCTTAGAAGACTCATTAACCTTGTCATCCTTCAAACTACCAGCATCCACATCTTTACTCACTTCCTTTATAGGAATACCCAAGTCATCTGTATCATCCATAGTAAGAGCATCAAACTGATTAGATGTAGAAATCTTAGTTCCACTTGTACTAGCCCCATCAACTAATCCACATGGGGCTGTTAGTCAACCGAATGGTATTGATAAGGTTGTCGTGGAAGTTTGTAAGGATTTTGATAATGCACTGCACACCCCGCTAAGAGCGGAAACACGAGGTGCAACGAAAAGGTAATATCGCATAAGATAGTAGAACAACGCCATAATTGATTTAGGAAATAAGTTATAATGTTACAATAAGATTTTTAATACAAAACTGGATAATGAAAACACAAGTCTTAATCTTATCAAATTTAAGTCTTTAGAAAAAGTTCTTGGCCAGATCACGCGGTCTTTAATATGAGAACAATGTATGACTTCAATATGCATGTTCCTTCAAAATACAACCATTGATCACCTGAAAATGATACTCTAAAATGTCAACGTAAAGTTGATGAGTTCGTGGGTTTAAAGTAAATAAAACCAGATTTACCGCGCATGATATAGGACAAGTGTGCAAATAATAATAATAAAGTGTAGGGCAAGCAGTTATATCATAATCATCTGGCTAATCAGGTAGCCACCCATCGGGCTAATCAGGTAGCCACCTATCAGCTAGTCAGGTAACCACCCATATAAACCACCACACTCTTCATCTACAAATCTTCATCTCCGAAATATATATGTACTACATGCATGCCCACCAGTTGGAGCTAAAACATGAGTACTCACATGTCAAAAGATTATACCCAAGACATGAGACCACACAAAAATACCACTAGTGCACCTAACGCAATTATATACACACAACTTTGTCCAAAAGAAATAAAGCAAACATTTAAGCATGGCATAAAACTTGAAATAACTTTGAGTATCATTTTCCCCCAAAGAAAAATATAAGTAAAATGGGGCCACGAAAACTCACCTTAAAACGGATGAGAAATTGTAACAAGTGCAAGCAAATAATTGAAGGAATCACAAGCTACTCCTTCAACGAATCTACACAAGTTTATAAACATATATATTATTTATATGTTCAATTATATTTAATGTCGTAACGGATTTTAAGTACTTATTATTAATCACCTTCCCATAATTAGGGTTCATTTAGGTTAAGATGTATTCTTAATTAAATAATAAACCGAATTAGACATTTTAGGGTTTATACCGAATTAGAATTTTGATTTGTACCGAATAAGAAAATAGAAAGCAATACCAGTTTAGACACCAAAACCAAATCTCGAAACACACTCATCAAACCATATTTCGAAACACACACACAAATACTTTTTCTCTCGGTATTAATTACACATAAACAATCCTAGCGAGACAAGCACACATTAATCAACCCAAGATCCCCTATATCCAATATATCGTATAACTCATATTTAACAATAAGAACATGAGTTTAAATAGTCACTTGAACACAAGATGTGTTGACGCCAAAAGACATACATGACAGCCAAAAAAAACAACAAGACCTGATTGGTTCAAATCATGCACGCGATAACAAGACCATGCATGCGAAACTCAAACCATAACACAACACCTGGTCGATTACCCAAAACCCTTCTAGGAACTTAACTATTAACAAAATACATCGACATACTCGAATGGAGGACAAAAATGCGAGGCAAAGCAAAGTTAACAAAGCTAGATCGATACACAAGCATATTCTTTTAAATCTCGTTTTATATGCAAATTTTAAATATAGCGATGGACACACACAAAAATTTGACCCATGATTTATATATGTTACCACTCTTGCTGGAAGGACACCACACACACACATGTTTTGAGATGAAATGAAGGTGTAAAAATGTTTGTTGCTTAATGTAGTGTAAATACAAAATGAATCCTTGGCAAATCCCACTAACAATCTTATCATATTTAATTTTTGTCACCATGTATGCGCTATACTCGTGAGTTAGGAGGGAGTATTGAGTGTATTTTTTATCCTCGTTTTGGGTAAAGGGGAGTAATCATTCACCCTGGCAAATATATAAACCAAACAATTTAAGTACATATGGAATATGGATGAAGTACCATATTAACCTCAAGCTAAATAGCTTGATAGACACCTCTAGTGCTTAAGACATGCCAAAAGCACTTACAAAACTAGAAAAAAAATTGCATCTAGAAAAAGAAATGAAAACCAGCTAGCCAGCAGAAAACGTGCGAGATGAACTTGCCCCTGTATTAGAAAATAGATTGGCCGATTCATCAAACACATTTTCCACTTGTTCTTCATCATCTTCATCATCCATCACCAATGCAGAATACGGATTAGATGTAGAAACATTAACTTCCTTAGAAGAATTTCCAATAGACTTCAACTGAGATGACGATGTAGATGATTTACCCATAGTAGTAGCTCCCTTCTTAGGTTCATTAGTTATTGCCTTAGGTACAAATTTGAACTGTTTAACC
>CP139509.1:308081585-308087057 GCA_021014915.2 Artemisia tridentata subsp. tridentata
ACCAATTTCCAGTTATTTGTTTTAAAACATGTTCGATCGATTGAGTTTTGAAATATTTCTCGACCTTCAAATGACTTTCATAAATTACGAATCTTGGTTCATTTTAAAGTTGACCTGGCTAACTCTTCATAGAAACAGAAAGTTCGTAAAATCATCTAGTAATCGTTAAGTTATTCGAACTCAAAACTCTACCCATATCATATTTCATGTGTTTGATTTTTAAGTTAATAAGAGTTTTAATAGGCTGATTTTGTAAATATTGATAATCAAGGGTCATTTTTGACAATAACAAACGAACAGGGTAGAAAATGTCATTTTTGAAACCTAAGGGTAAAAACTGTCATTTTCCAAAAGTTCAGGGTATAAACTGTCAATTGACCAAACTTTAGGGATTAAAGTGTAACTTTTCATAACCCTTATTTTTATCATTTCTATTTTATTTTCCGATCTAAAATTTACATAATACGTTATTTTATTGACGAACCAACGAACGAACAGAAACATAAGAACGAAAGATATAAACAAAAAAACGAAACGAACAAAAGAACATATAATCATCTGAAATGATTACTAAATATTGACATAACAACCCAGGTTTCTTGTCCGGAGACGTTTATCAACTTTCTGTCATTTTGTTTTCCATCCAGATTGCTAAGGTGAGTTCATAGTCCCACTTTTTCTTTATACGTTTTCCAAACTTGTGGGGAGATACATGCTTCTAAACCGAACACAAGAATTTTCTGTATGCTTTCCTGATTTATATTGCATAAGTTTAACTGTTGCCTATTTAAAAGACCCTCTATCATGAACCATTAATCACTTTCGGGTGAGCGCGAATATAATGAATAGATCTATTGGATTGACAATCCCTTTGAGTTGCTGGATAAGTACCTCAATGCATTTTATTTGAAATCGTTTAATAAAGAGTTCAGGCAGACTCCTACTCGAGGGCATAATTGCTACATTTAATTATGTAGTGATTTTCGCCATAGCTTATAACTATGATGTCCATCGTGTTAACGCCTTGCGATTCATGAGACTTAGAGCAATATATAATGAACTGCGATATAACCGATTTACTTACTATTAGCTTATGTTCAAATCAATTATTTAACGTTAAACGCTATGAATTCACTCAACCTTGGTGTTGACTTTTTAAGCATGTTTATCTCAGGTAACTAGAAGTACAATTTGGCACGGAGTGGCGGTGGACTTTCTTTTAAAAGAGTGTCCGTTTTGTTATCATTCAAATGAATAATGTAACATTTAAAACATATTTCGAAACCTCCCGTTGGGACCTCTATATATAAACTCTGATTAAATAAAAGAATGATAACAATTTATTTAAAACGTCTCTTTATGAGTCGTTTTCTATACTCATGACTGTGAACTGTGAAGTAACACCCCAACTTATATTTCCGTTGCGAATATCGGAAACGGGGGTGTTACAGAGTGGTATCAGAGCTCATGGTTATAGAGAACCAAATGTTTTCAAACATTGGACTATAACCGATTTTCACAAAAACTTAACCCAAAAGTCCTCCGTGCCACAACGCCACTGAAACGTTACTTATATATGTTTATTTATCATTATTTAGCTAAATGTTTATAATAACCGGGTGGTTACAGAATCCTGACTTCCCCTACCTATTTTATTCCTCTTATGTCGGACTCGGATATTGAAAAATATCACGACAGTACCAGACATCATGATAATACCTACATCATCATCACCACAACCACGTCCACTTTCCTACATATATACCGTCAATTTCTACATCTTTACCTCCGCCTCCACTATCATCTATAAGTTTCTATCCCCCATCCGTCCCATTTAAACTTAGTAAAGAAGCTAGGACCATTATCGCCCGATATCATACCTTGCCCCGATTACCTATTCTCGACATTCCTACTCCGCCACGAGTATTTGAGATGGGTGAAATTCCGCAATCAGCACAGGAATGACAACCGACTATTTTCACCCTACTGACGTGATTAGAACGACAAGAAGAACAGATTGAGACGGCTTAGGTCATCCCGAAAAGCTGCCTCTAGAATGCATCGAGGGTATAAAATATAGAACTGAAGATTCAGAGACCATGAAGCAGAAGATGGACGAGAATCGTGAGAAGGCAGAGAACCGTCATGAGCAGCTGAGACGAGAAATAACTATGACGAATTGAAGATGTTAGAAGAGAAGAAATGAGGAACTAACAACAGCTCAGACGAAGATCACTATTTTGGAGAAAATAGTGGGAGATATGCAAGATAAATATTAAGAGTATATATATATCCTCGTCAGCATGATCGTCAAACTGAAAAGTTGACTCGGAAGAGTTTCTGGTAGCCACTAAAATCAGATTTATATCTACCAGCTTGTGTACAATATCTTGGCCATGAGATATGTAGCATAAATATGACGCTTGTACTAATTTTGTTATATATAACAAATTAGCAAGTTATTTATGACTATATGTGGTTTTGATTTTGTTGTATTTTGCTGTGTACGGTATCGGTTGACGTGGACCAGTGATGATCATCTTACCTACGCGTATGATAGTATTTGGACATGTTGTGACCTTATGATCATCATAAGTTTTATCTTGATAATCTAACATGTACAAAATATAAACGTATGTTTTATTATGGTTTTAATAGAAATATGCCTCGCACTTCCCCCGAACCACCCATGTCCCAGGCTGCTATCCGAAAGCTTGTCGCAGACAGTATTGCTGCAGCACTAGAGAGTCAAGCAGCAGAATTTGCTCGTACTGGAAGCACTAGCCGACCCAATGGAGAAAGCGAGCCAGAAAATGCTCGCAAATGCACCTACAAAGACTTCATAAACTGTAAACCAACTTTCTTTAAGGGAACAGAAGGAGCTACTGAATTAGCTCGTTGGTTTGAACGTACGAAAATAGTATTTGTGAGATGTGGGTGTACCAATGACTGCAAAGTTGCTTTTGTAACACCCCCGTTTTCGATATTCGCAGAGGAAATATAAGTTGGGGAGTTACTTCACGGTTCACAGTCATGATAATAGAAAACGACTCGAAAAGAGACGTTTTAGATAAAATATGTTATCATTCATTATTTAAATCAGAGTACATAAGACAGGTCCTACTGGGAAGTTTAGTAAAAAGTTACATTATTCATTTGAATGATAACATAGTGGACACTCTTGTTATATGAAGAAAGTCCACAGTCACTCCGTGCCAAGATTAGTCATTTCAGTTACCTGAGATAAACATGCTAAAAAGTCAACACAAAGGTTGAGTGAATCCATATTGTTTAAATTATAATCAATTTGAACACAAGCTAAATGGAAAGTGAAAGTTCAGTTCAAAAATATATATATATTGCCCTAAGTCTCATGACACGCAAAGCCTTAACAGAACATCAACAGTCATGAACTAATGATGTAATAATTACCCCATAATTAAATGTAGGTAACTTTGCCCCCGGGTAGGAGATTGCCAGTCTCTTTATTAATCTCAAATATAATGCTTTGTATTACGTTACGGTAACACAAAGGGGTTGTCAGCCCGATAGTACTATCCACCATATTCGCGCTCACCCTAAGAGAGTCGGTGATTAGAGGTTCATGATGGGGGGTCTTTTTGGGCAAAAGGTAACTTAGTCAATATCAATCAGAAAAATACTTGTGTTCTGTTTAGTAGCATGTATCTCCCCACATATTTGAAAAGCAAGTAAAAAGTGGGACTATGAACTCACCTTGATGTTCCGAATGAGAAATAATATTAAATAAAGCAGATAAACGTCTCCGGCACGCAACCTGATTTGTTATTCTAAGTTTCAGTAATCACATCCAAAAAGAAATGGAGGTTGTCGATGAAGCCAAAAGTTAGATTTTACTGTATTGTTTAATCCTATGTTTCCGTTTGTTTGTTACTAAATTATTTGTATGTTAACTTTTAATAATATAATAATTAATATTAAGGATTATATTTATATATTTACAATTCTTACCCTATAGTTTTAGGTATTGTCAATTTATACCCTTGAACTTTTATAAAATTACACTTTTTACCCCTGAACTTTGGTCAAATGACAACTTTAACCCTTATACTTTTGAAATTGACACATTTTCCCCTTGAACTGCTGGTCGACAATATCACAAGTCCTTTTTATAAAATTTACTTTGATTTTGACAGAAACACCCCCTGAAACACTTGGGTTGTCACATACGACATCCTTTGTTTCATTAAATACGTTTTTGGTTTTACAAAACAACGAGACTTCACATGATTCTTGACATTCTTTATTTCTACCATAAAAATAGCTTATTTCCCAAAACTTAGCATATCATTCGAGCTTATGAGGCTCGAATGAGTTTTCATTTATTCGAACAAAACAGAAAATGGGACAATCTTTGGACCTCGATAACTTTACGAATACTCAATGTTTTTAACCAATTCTTTTTCCAGTAATTAACCCTTTAAGAGGTTTATCTTGTGGCCAAAAACTAGAATTTTTAAAGATCATTTGATACTCGAAATCGGGGCTCAAAGTGTCAGATCTGTCGACTTTAGCGACTGACCAACTTTTTAGAAAAAGGTTCGGTTTTTGCTTCTGGTTTAAACGACTCACTAACTCGACTCATTATCATTAAAATCAACATATTTAAGTTGTATTAGACCTGGTTTAAACATAACTCATGATGCTAAATAAAGTTTTATTCGAAAATGGGTATTTAGGGTTTCATTCGATTAGGAAAATAACTAGGGCAAGCTTTAGTTGATTTTTATAGTTTCTGGGTTTTATTAACACATGATCACACTAGTTTATATCATTACTTAACTTGTTTTAATGTTACTCGAATTAGAAACAGTCCTAGGGTTTCGACTAGGGTTTATTCGACTAGGAATATAAAACATAACTTGTATTCGGTTTTCAATCTATTGTGATACTAGGCGATTTATATTAGTTATCTACTGATAATGTAAATGAAATAAAGAGTATTGAAAATAGGGTTTGGATACTTACTTCATAGTAGGGCTCGATAGGGTTTAACTAGGCGAAATGAAATTTGAACCGAGACTCTTGAGTTTCTCCTAATCCTTGACCTACGAATGAGAGTATTGTGAGAGTGTTTGTGAGTGTATTTGATCAGTAGTGAAAAGGGTTGGCTGTGTTTAGTGATTGTCGAATGGGTTGTTTAGAAATGGAAGCTAGGGTTCGATATTTATAGGAGGAATTAATCTAGGGTTTTCTATGGAGATTTTATGTAACAAAGGCTGACAGGAACTGCCATGGGTGCCACTTGGGAGGAGGGGGAAAACATGGTGATGTGGTTATTCCCTTGCCATACAACTGGTGCTAACTTTCTAACCTAGTATTGGATATTTTGAGACAAGAAGATGTGTTTACAGGAAAGAGCAGCCATGTGGAGGTATTATGAGTTAAGAAAATGTTTAGTGATGTCAAGGTTAGTTATAGTTTAGTCGAATT